>NJDC01004720.1:334919-375579 GCA_002245475.1 Calephelis virginiensis
AAAAACTGAAACAGTTATCTTTTAGGTATAATACTTATCTATGTTTATGTTAAATCTGGTGTCGATATTTTCACAATTGAAGTAGACAGATGGGTTTTGCTTTCAAAAAAGGGTTAACTTTTTGATTTTTTTGTATCGAGCACAGTAAAATAAATCGTGTTTTGGAAACACTAGTCTTATAAAACATATTAATGTTAATCTTGTGTGTTTTTGTCGCCAAGATCCATAATTGCTTTGTATGAAAAAAACAGTATATTGCCGACGTATTTTAGCATACATGGCCCCTTAAGCAGATAGTTTCATGAAAATTCAGGGCGTGAAAACTTCAAAGTAAAAAAGAATTAAAGTAAGTATCTTCACGCCCATATCCCCGAAGAGGCAAAACCAGGGCACCTATGACTAGCCGACGACACTAAGTCCCACAATGTGATAGGTGGCAAGCCTATCGCCAACCGGGCACATATCCAATCCCGAGCAACATTTTTTTTATTAGAAAATTGGAAAACCCAAATTTTCTTTTTGTTGACCGACCGAGACCTCATATAAGCATGTCCAACACTTGAACCGCTAGACCACAGAGGTGACACAAAAAGATTAATAAATAATTATTCGTGAACAAGTTATACAAATTGAATCTAACCCCAATGCTTGCAAATTATAGATATGCTTGTTTTATGGGTATTAGTCGATGATACCGATAAACATGTAATTAACTTTGGCCCTAAGCGTTTTAAAACCTAGCCTGGAGAAGAAACGGCAAATAAACTCCTCGGCAACCAGCGCCATAACCATCTTGAGTTACCACAAAATTCTACCACTTGTCGACGTGTGACTGTGTGTGTATGATATTGTTGTATGTTTGCAAGATTATTTCCTGGTAAATCATTAATTCCTAAACAGATTTAAATGCCTAAGTTACTACATAATCTCAAGGAAATAAAAAAATCGTGGATTTTTTTTTCTTTCTTAATTTGGATTTTAAGGCTTCAATTACGTAGCAGCTGTGGGTACTAATTTACCGTCTTCGATTTTTAGAATTTAGAATCTTAATTAAATTGATACAGTAAAACGTAAAGTTCGAAAAGGAGGTTTCCCCCCCCCCCCCACGCAACTGGCAGTATCCGCCTTCTTAGTCCAAGAGCTCGGAATGTGTTTTACTATTAGTTTCTATGACATAAGACTGTGAATAAGTAAATAGTTCTCATGATGACTTATATGCACCATAGATGTTAAAGTTAGCTGTCCTGGGGAGTTGTGTGTGTATTGTATGTATGTTATTGTGTATTGTTATAGGTTGGCGATAACAACTTAGCTTATTATGAGTTTTCGGTTAATCGTGACTGTCCTGGTTGTACCTCTGCGTACTTCTCAGGGAATGCCGGCTTGAAGATACTTAGGTACACATTTTTTTACAAATATAACATTCAGTGCAAGTTCAAGTTTGTGCATAACTTTTGAAATATGTACCTAATAATGTTACTATTCAAACAGAATATTATTAAACAATTAAAAATTTATGAAAAAAATCCTGATGTATGTAATCTAATAAATTTAAAGTAAACGGTAGCAAGTAAAAATGTAATCAATATACGGACACAAGTATTTATTAAATACTTAGTAGGTTGGTCTCAACAACTGATTCAAATAATGTAACTATTTTAAAGAAATACACAACTTTTTAATTTTTAATTTTTTAATACAAACAACAAAAAGGTATTGATGGTATGAAAAGAAAACATAAAGAATAATTTTTAGTCTAACGGTTTTCATAAACGAATAGTACACTGATATATATCAAATCATATTATTAAACAGAAAATATGTATAATTTAAAACAGATCAAATTGAGAGATGTAAAAATTGTTTCAATGACACACTATATTAACTTTTTTAAATTATTCATATCGCGAGCTCTCTGGCTATATTTTACGAGCCGCCTATAAACCGAGCGACATTTCTATTTTTGAACTTTATGTTAGTCCCGAAGTCTCGCGCATTTAAATCGGAAAACCTTTGTTTATTGAGACTAGCTCCGAGACTAATCGAATAAGTAATGACGTCACAATACACATTTTTCTTTTTTTATGGTATTGGAAGGCAAACAGGCAGACGGATTTCCTGATGGTAAGAAATTCACGCCGCCTCCAAAAGGTGGTAGAGTTTCGTAGCGACTCGTCTGGATTGGTACCACAGCCTAATATATTCCTGTCGCCATAACGTCAGTGCTTACCATTGACCTGTTCCGGTTCAGAGGTTAAGGTAGCCGGTAAAATTACTTTTGCTCGAAGCCTAATATCTCAGCCTTAGGTTGCCAACGTACTATTACCACCTTGTCTTTAGGCGGCGTGAATTTCTTATTATCGGGAAATCCGTCAGCTTGTTTGCCTTCTAATATCATAAAAAAAAGTTAAGTTTGATGTTTCTTTTTATAAAAATAAAAGTTTTTATAGTTTTTTTTTTTAATTTGTGACCTTTTAAACAAGATGTTTTTTATCTCTCTATCAATTATAGCCCTGGAAATTAATCACTATGTATTACAACTTGATTCTTAGATTATGTGTTGAAGATGGACAAAGTTTATTTTAAAGGTAGTAACACAGACAATCTAATATTTCTTTGCTTACAACTGCAATGATACCAACTTAACCATGTAACAACTACAATTGGGTAGTAGTAATACGGGTAACACAATATTTTCATTGTAACAACTTACAACTGCAGTAGTAATAACGGCAAATAAATTACATGTGTAACACCTATAGTCACTTGGTAGTAACACGGGCAACAAAGGAAAATAAAATAGAAAATAACTGTGTCTATAAATTGGAGACATTTTATCAAAAATAAATTAGATTTTTTTTGACCACGAAAGCTTTTTTTTTAATTCCAAGTTCTTTTTTTTTCAAGCAACGGGAAAATTTTTAATGTAGTTTAAGCCATTTGTAAGTAGGGATTGAACTTAAGTTTAAAATCCTAAGCCATTTTTAATCAAAGTCAGTCAAGACGGAGCATTAATTAGATTGACACCATAAGAATCCAATTTCATTCAGAATCAGAATCAGAATAATCTTTATTCACTTTAACCATACACGTGGTATTTGAGCGCGTCGACATTTTTTTAAAAACTACCACCGGATCGGAATCGCGGCCACACACTGAGAAGATCCGGCGAAAGAAACTCAGCGGGCTTTGTCTTTTTTTCAATAATAATAATAATTACAATACTCGTATAAACTAGATTAAAAATATAAATAACAATCTTACTTTAACTTAAATATTTTCATTACCACGTTGTCGACGAAGTTGTGTACTTGAAAAGTGAAATAACTCAAAAATCACTTGTCAGATCTTCATAATACTTATATTGGACCATCTCAGAACCTTAACCTACGGTTCAAAAACATAACCATCAAAATCTGCCAGTTATTGATCGAGTGAACGCCTAACAAACATACATTGACCGCCTCGTTGGTCGAGTAGCTAGCGTATACGCCTAACTACATCGACTTACCGCGAGACTCGGGTTCGATTCCCGACGGGGGCAAACATTTGTGTGATGAGCAATTAGATGTTTGCATTTCCGGGTCTGAGTGTTTATTAAATTAATTCTGGTATCTATTTAAGTATTTCTATGTATTAGTATCGTTGACTAACACCCACAACTCAAGCATATGATTTGCTTACTTTGGGGTTACGAGTAGATTCAATTTGTGTGAGTTGTCCAGGGATATTTATTATTATTATACAATATTTTTTCAAAAACACATATACTAGCTTGTTGCTAAATTTGCCATGGCTAGGTTATTACTAAGGTTTTGCTCCGTCCCTCGTGAAGAGGTCGGGGCTCTGCCTCCAAATGCCTGGAGGAGGTGTGCGCGGCAACGTCGTACAGCCACGCGCTTCCCAGCCATTTGCTGGGGTCAATAAGGCCCCTGCCTCGAAGGTTGCCAGCGGGGCTGGCAAGTGCTGACGGGTTGGTGGAAGAATGCACAAGCGTCCCCACCATCTTGCCCTTGCCACCACTGCACTGTGAAGGCGGGCGTAGAGATTTTAAGTGGGCATTGCGGCACCAGTGAGTCCCACACTCGGGCCCATCCACGGGGCCCGGTAGTGCGAAAATACATTTTCCTCTACGATTACAAAAAAAGGTTATTACTAAGGTTAAGCCTTGACCTACCAGTTTCGTTGTTTAGAGTATTATGAAGGCTACATATTATAAGGCTACATATTATGAAGGCTACGTATTAAAAATGACATTTTTGAAATCGAAGTAGGTACTACTAATTGTATTCAAAACTCACTAATTGTATGTACAATCAATACTTGCAACAAAAGTTTTTACCCCAAAAATATGCCGTTCTTTGGTTTAAAGTTAATATAAATTAGAATTAAAAAAAGTGTGTGTGTGTACTTATATACACGCGTTAGAAGTTATACTTCTTCGCCGTCATAAGAAAAAAATCTTTTGAAAAACTAAAATGTTATCTATAGCTAACTTCATAGCTAACTTCGTCATGTCAGTTTTTCGTGACGGTGTGCGCGCGCATCGTAAAAATTTACCCTCATCATTTTTTCCTAACGCGCCAAAAGAAGTATAACGTCAAAAATTTTAATTAGGAAAAACAAAAACAAAAAAAACTAAATATTTTATTGTCTATTTCAACCCTAAAGCGTGATATTTTTTCTGGATGTGAAGTTTTAGTTACTGTTGATTTTATTTTAATTTACGTATCATAATTTATTATACGTAACGTGTATCTATATGCTTGTATTAACTAAATAAGATCTAAACATGTATTATAAGTAGCGCCATGTAACTTTATTCCACCAAACCAATGAATGAATGGAATTTAAATTAAAAAAAAACGTTATAATAATTATACCATTCCTTTACTATTATGACTAAAAACAACATAATAATAAACGTTAAAAGATTTTGTTTTTTATATACATGTATTTTATTTGACTGCCTCATTGTTCGAGAGGTTAGCGTAAACGTCTAACTCCAACGACAAAACGCCTCGTTTCGATTCCCAACAGGGACAGGCATTTATGTGATGAACACAGATGTCTATGTTTCCGGGCCCGGACCCAGAATAATGTTTAATAAATTTATAGTGGTATTAATTTAAATATTTATGTATCGTTTTTCACCCATAGTATAAACAAATAATGTGCATACTTTACGGTTAGATTTGTTTCTTTAATTTCTCGATGAATATTTATTTATTTATGTTAAATTTTATACTATTATTTATGTACGCTAATATACAGTGCTACTATTTGAATTAAGCGCTTCGGCTTCACACTTTTTACTCTTTTAACACTTTTACTTTTATTTATAATTGTCTGACCTAATCTTAATTTAAGCGAAATGGATAATTATGTAATAACAACTCTATACAGATATCTTTTTCGAATTTCCGAAGCTTGACGAATATAGCCGAAGCGCATAATTTAAATAGTACTACTATAACTTCATGATTCATACAATGTAAAACAGTTGTTTATTATTAAAAAACGTAAAGTCAAATTGAGCTCGTTTTTGGACTCGGTTAAATATTTATTTCCTTTTCGTAAACGATGTAATGATATTGCGTGTTTTGTAAATGGATACAGTGAATTCGTGGCGAACCACTTAATGACCTTACCACCTACTTTCTGAATTTATAGGCTTTAAATCACAACTGAAATTTCAAGTTTCTGTTGCTGCATTTGAGTATTTGACTATTTTAGGGTTATGCCATTTTTATTTTATTGTTATGCATTTTTTAGGGTTAAAAATGAATACTTCTCTTCCTGAATTTAGATGTTTGATTATTTTAGGGTTATGATGTTTTTATTTTATCTCTATAAATTTTTAAAGAAAGAAAAATTTCGCCCCAGACAGGATTTGAACCTGTAACCTTCCGTCTCAAGCCGACGAATGCTCTAACCAATTGAGCTACTGAGGATTCAAGTCCCGTGGCGAAATTTTTAATTCCTTTCTAACCCGTTAACGCGGGTAGTTATGTCCTATAGATACACAATTCTGAGTACCTACCAAATGAGTTCACCATTACAGATGAAATTCACATTTTAGAATGGCCATAACTTTCGTTTCTCGCAACGTATTTTTATTTTAGCACTTGCCCTGTGCTTGGGATAAATTTCTATAAATTTTTAAAGAAAGAAAAAATTTCGCCCCAGACAGGATTTGAACCTGTAACCTTTCGTCTCAAGCCGACGAATCCTCAGTAGCTCAATTGGTTAGAGCCTAGCTGTGAGCTAGCTTGAAAATATGTCGGCCTGCAAAACAAAAATAACAGTATGACATGCAGCGACAACATACAGTTGTTTTGCTTTCCCTCCGTCTCACGAATTTTCTCAAAGGGTTTAACTTTCTTTACCCATAACAAAAGTGCACACCGCTGCTAAAGAAGTTTTAAATTCAACTATAAAATAATGAAATAAAGTAGAAATAATCAATAATTTTATTTTGCTATCATAAAAGAGTCAGTTTACTTTGCAGTAGTTATGCCTATTTGGTTACTTAATTTTAGTAAGTAACAAATAAAAAAACGGATTGTACTCCGGGAGTACCAGCAGAAGTGAAAACTTGAAAATTAACTTTGTGCATTTTTGATATTTTGGAATGGTTAGGGAATAATTTTGCACGAATTGCTTTAATTATCAGTATAAAGGTACTATCATTTATGTGGTAGAATATGATATTCATTTATTGCGCTATCGTACACAAACACGACAACACGAACATTCGCGCAAGCGCCCTGCGCCGTCTTACGAATTTTTGTCTTACGAATCAGGTCACGTGTCCTGACACGAGTTTAGAAGTTTTTACCCATTTCAAAAAAAGTTCGCAAATTATGTTTTTGGTTATCCAACCGGAACTACCTTAACAAGTTTTTTTAAGTATTTGGCTCACTACGAAAGAGTCTCTGCAGTATAAACAAAACTTAATTACTAGAAACCAAAGTTTACTTGTTTTTAAAAAAATAAAAATAGTTAAACATTTTTTTGTAACCAGGAAGTGTGTAACCACATATACATAAATATCTTCACGCCAAGTCCTTTATGGCGTAGGCAGACTGTATCGAGTGCCCAATCATTCTTGCAAATATGCCTGGCTTCCTTCACATCGATACTCTTTTTATCTCGGACAAAACTCGAAAGATTCGGTCGTAGAATGTCAATTTTTTGGAAATTTTAAATAAAGTGCTAGACTCGCTTTGCATAATTTTGTGCTTATCTCAAAGTTCCATTATAGACATCGAAAAAAGTGAAACTAAATAAAAACCTGTTATATAGTAACCGAAATGACATTCGGCAGAACGTTTAACGCGGAGTAAGCTTATTTAATTCCAAATTTTTAATCTATTTTGGTCCACGACAATGTTCAAAGCAATATCCCATTCAGAAGTCTATTTTTAAAGCACAATCACATTTAATAAAACGAATAGCATTCAAAAGTGCATCAGCATTCCAGACATTCGGTTAATATGATAATGAGATTAGTATGTTACTGGTATTTCTTTCCCGATTGCGCCAATTCTGTTGTCCATCAACTAAACACTAAAATCTTTTTTCTGTTATCTGTTATAATAAAACAACGCTCCAATGCAATTTGAAAGGAGACCGAAAAACTAATAAGTACACTTTCGCATTATGTATGAAAGTATAGATTTTGTTGAAGTCGGGATGCGACGACCCCATCGGCTGATGATGGCAAACTGATTACTGCATTCCAAAAGATTTTAGCCATAATATAGATGCGCACCAATAGCTATGAGCCGTATGCATCTTTGCTATCATACGGCATAAAAAGACAGAAAGTGATTATTCTTACTAACTACTAGTGGTCGCCCATTGGTCGAAATTCGACCATTATAATATCCATATTTTCATATCTTGTCAATAAGAACGCCATCTTCATCTTACAAGACCAACTACTTTGTTTCCTGAATAGTTATTGCGCCATCTGTGATCTTTTATCGTCAACATCAATATATGTATTTGTTTATGTGTGTCAAATGCATGATAGTGTGGGTAATGTTTTATTTATTGATTTAATGTACTTTATAAGTATTATTATTGAAAAATATTAGCGTTCTGTAAATAAAATATAAGTGTGCCAAATTTCACACTCCTCTGTCAGCGCAGTTGAAAAGGGGTCCAAAGTTTTGGCATCACGTATTAATATATAGATGTAGTTCGTACCTTGACGTCTTAATATAGTACTTTATAAAATGTATTATTTGAATTCTCCTGTCTGAATACATTATAAAGAGACTTTGTAGTACAGATTATGATGTATTTTTTGCTTTGATAGATATATAAACTACACAAATAGAGTTACACTACAGTTGCATCCGTTAAATGTGCGAAAATTGAAGCCACAGCTTTTTAATATTACATCGAGTAAAATTGTGACAAAAAACACTTTTTAAGGCCCGCCTAAGGTATTCGTGGGTTAAATTTAATAATAGGTTAAACTTTCAAACACAAATTCATTTAATTCTGTGTAATAAGTTAAAACAAAATTAAATAGTTAATAGAGAAACCGTAAAGTGGCTCTACCAAACTTTAGTGATGTAATAACTAAATTATTTATGCATTCTATTAACTATAACCTAAAAACAACGTGTTTGGGTTTTAATAAAACGTTGTTAGGATAAATGAAAGAAACTTTGCTTTTAAACAAAAAAAAAGACATCCAAATCTGTACGTACAGTAAAAAAACAAACTCCAATTTAGACCCTTTGATGTAAGTTAGTTGAAAAATAGTATTGTTCTAAAATGTAACCTTCTTGTTAATAAACATGGACTAAAGTACTCCAAGGTTTAGACTGAGACTATAATATCAATTTAACTTTACTCCTACTTAATTCTATGTTTGTTAATAAGGCGTATAATTAAATGTATCTCAGTTCCAGCTAACCGGCAAAGTTATCAGTAAAATGTCAACTATAATGTCTACTTAATTTTACTCCTATTTTAGTCTGTTAATTAATAAGATGGTTAGTGTCTAAACACACTATGCCGTATTCGACTACTACGATATACCATTAGTGCTAAAATAACATAGCAAAAATAAAGTAAAGAAGGTAAAATAACACAACGGGCGGACACGCAGGGCCTGGGGTTGACTGCCTTCTGTTGCTTTCCGCCTCGGATCTTTGACGGCAATCGAAACGAACTTCGGTCGCATAGTCTTCTACTTTGTTGCCTAATTTTCTCTAAACAAATGCCCGACTATAGTTCAGCTCTACGCTCGCAATGTAATTTTGGGCAAAATGCGTCGTCAGTAATCCAAGTGACATTGCAGGTAATGTTATATAAATTGTGATAGCAGGCGTAATCATGTCGAACTTCGGTCGCATATTTTCGGCATGTGTGGATAGACACTTAAAGGTATATTTTGACTTCATACTTATAATCAAAGTTAAATCAAATAAAAAAACATGTAGAAAATAGTTTGTGTATTATACCTGTGTATTATATGACACTAAAATGTTTAGTTAAGTTCCAATTAATATTATAAATGTGAAAATTTGTCTGTTTGTTTGTTACTTCTTCACCCAAAAACTGATGAACCGATTTTCAAGAAATTTGATACACACATAGAGGGTAACTTGGATTAACACATAGGATAGTTTTTATCCAGAACAATATTCCTGTGCACCACGCGGACACCGCAGCGCGAAACAGCTAGTTTTATAAAGATACTAGCTGCTACCTGCGGCTTCGCCCGCGTTTTCACAGAAACCCGGTGTGCGATCGGGATTAAAAATAGCCTATACGTTAATCCAGGTCACAATCTATCTGTCTTCCAAATTTCAGACAAATCCGTTCAGCCATTCGAGCGTGAAAGAGTAACAAACATCCATACATCCATACTTACAAACTTTCGCATTTATAATATTAATAGGATTTTTCGAGACTTGAATAAATTTAGTCGGTTTGCAACAGAATCGACACTATTATCTACTTAATGTTATTAAAGCTAGTGGTTAGCGATCGTAGAAGCAAATTTTTATTTTGTAAATGCGTTGAGTTTAATATATTTCTCTTTTGTACTGTTATAAAATACCGCCATATTTCTAACTTGACGGCTTTTTGTGGTGCAGATATGCAACGTTTGCGTTTTGATTTGTGCTCATATTCATGTTCATTTTAAATCTATTAAATTGCTTTCGGGATTAAGTCGGTCAGCTTAGTTTTAAAATGTTGGAGAAACATATTTAGAGCAGTTTTACATAATTTCCAAATATAATTAATAGAGCAAGATTCCTGCGCATCCAGACGTTAATTATGTTCCCACGAATAAAATATATGGGTTAACATACTGTATGTTTATATTTTAACTTTCTGTATACTTTAATCTAACACGCCTCTAATCTAACCAATACTCTAACCAATTTGTTGACTAATTTTTTTGAACTCGATTTCATTAATTTTTATTACATTTAACACTCAATAGTTTTTATAATCACAACAAAGAGAAAAATGCGCTATTTCAATTTTCAATTAAAAAAAAACGTTGTGAGGAATTGTTTATGTGCCCGGTTGGCGGTAGGTCTACCATTTATTACATTGTGGGACTTAATGTCTTCGGCTAGACGTAGTTGTACATCTACCTAATTCTTTAGAGGCAGAAGTTCCAGAAACGCTTGAATAAGAATCTACTAATTTTTAATACGTAGCCCAACAATATAGATTCCTTTTTTTAATTTAAAAAATGACGGTCTTCCATACAAACTTTCAACCCCTATTTCACCCCTTAGAGGTAGAATTTCCAAAATTCCGTCCTTAGTGGGTGTCCAATTAATAAACGAAACTACTCACCAAATTTCATGCCTGTAACTTTAACAGTTTTTGTTCTGCGATAATGAATCAGTCAGTCTGGACATGTTATTTTATAAGTATGGATAACCCATTAAAGAACTAGAACGTTATAAGCATGCTTTTCAATTAATACAACATTGAAGAAAATTTTATTTCCATCCTCCGATTATTGGTGAATGTGGGTTAATGCGGTCCAGATGGATGTAAACCAATGCTTACATCTGTCTAGAACCCTTATAAAACTATGGTCGGCTTTTACGAGCTGTCAGGCAAGACGACGGATGTTCTTTAATACACAAATTAGCGGTCCGCTCCAGGCTTCGAACGGTTATGAAATATAGCTCTTAACCTTCCTCTTCAATCACTTTATCTATTAAAATAAACCGCATCAAAATCCGTTGCGTAGTTTTAAAGATTTAAGCATACAAAGGGACAGAGGAAGCGACTTTGTTTAATGCTATGTAGTGAAGATTCGTACCAGCACGGGGAAATTTTCATTTTAATATATCTGTTAAATAACCAATAAGCTGTATTACAACAAATAAATAGATGACAATAATTTGAAATACAAAAGTAAACATATAACATGATCTTTGTTTTAATTTTTATATAAATTTTAAAGAAAGAAAAAAATTCGCCCTAGACAGGATTTGAACCTGTAACCTTTCGTCTCAATCCGACGAATGCTCTAACCAATTGAGCTACTACTTAAGTCCCGTGGCTAAATTTTTAATTCCTTTCTTACCCCTTAACGCGCGTTCTTTCTTTAAAATTTATAGAAATTTAACCCAAGCACAGGGCAAGTGTTAAAATAAAAATACGTTAATTATTATAATTGAATATGAAATAATCATATAATTAAAAGTGTTGTTCGTTGAATGTTGCAAATTTCACAAACCACAAATTAGTACCGGGTGAAGTGTGGGAAAATAGTTGCATATTATAATAGCACATTGGTTAAATATTTACCGATAATATATGTTTGTAGCTTGGTTTGATGGGATACAAAATCTATGAAATATTGAAACTTATTTGAATGTTTTGAAAACTAGCTAATTAAATTCTCCCCGTGTTGGTCCGGGCTCCTTTGCAATATAGACCATCTGCGTTCCTGCTAGGCAGCTCGTAAAAGGCGAGCACAGGCTAACCGTCGCTAACACCGTGACATCTGACTAGGTGGTAGAGTTTCGCAGCGATTCACCCAGATTGGTACCACCGCTTTACCTATTCCTGCCGCCAAAACATCATGACGTGTTCCAGTTTGGAGGGTGAGGTAGCCGGTAAATTTAATTTTGCTCGAGGCCTAATATCCCGGCCTCAGGTTGGCAATGCACTATTACCACCTTTGGTGTCTCTAGGCAGTCTGAATTTCTTTCCATCAGGAAGTCCGTCTGCTTGTTTGCCTTTTAATATCATAAAAAAATCATGTTCTCAGTTTGAATATTTACTAACATCACTTCATAGATCCCACGATATTTTCACACTTTTGAAATTATAATATTACCAACACTACACCGTCGCCGCTGGTTTCGGCGACGAAGATCTCTCTTGCGCCCGGCGCCTAACGCCGAGCGACGAGCCGCCACTACTCTATCAAGTCCATCCAGTAACCAGAACGCAGCACCAAGTTGAGATACGATCTCCCTGGAGACAGCCCTTGATGCTGGCGTTGTAGGGAACAGTCCAATCTATCTGAATAATGATGTCTCGGGTTGAGCACTCTTCTCGGCTCAAAACGCCCAATGAAGTTGTAAAAACCGCGAGCTTGGCAACACATTAGTCATTCGAAAAAAAATATCAAAAAGTAGAATTTAAGAAAAAATCTTTACCCCATAATCCCCGAAGAGGTAGCAAGAAGTACAGTCAGAGTTCTCATGATTAGCTGAAGCTAATACTTAGTTCCATGTGATAAGTCCCGGACAACGTGGTAATTCTTGGGAAATGAAAGAAAAGCTTTTGAATTACCCGATTTAGGAATCGGCTATGTTGTGTAGCAGTCTGGTGTTGGACTTGACTCTGTGAGGTCCCAGGTTCGATACTCGGGTCGAGTAAAAAAGAGAAAATGAGTTTTTTTCAATTGTCTAATAAAAACCCGTATCCAGTTGGCGATACGCTTGCCACATATCAAATTGTGAGACATGTCGTGGGTATCTTGGTTGTGCCTTTCCTTACCTCTTCAGGGAGAATATGAAGATACTGACCCGGGAATCAAGCTCCAGACCTACAAGTAACGCCAAACATCGGTCCACTAGTCCACATGGGCGATTAAATTATGATATAAGTAATTATTAATCGAGCTTTAAGTCAACAAATGTGACAGTTTAAGTATGTAGTAAATAAAGATACGTGAGATTTCCTCGGTAAATGGTATACGCCTTAAGTTGAATGAAAGGTTAAAAGAAAGGTTGAATGAAAAGAAGTGTCAACAAAGATCGAAAAAAAAACAGTAACTAACAAAATATTAAACTAAGCAATACAAAGAGTTGTAAATTGTAAAGTACTGCAATAGGGTTAGATATTTGCGATGCTTACTGTTCAGTACTAATTAAAAAAACACCGAACATTTTACAAAGTTTAAAGTTTATATTACACAGGGATTAAGTTGAAAGGTTGAATGAAATGAAGTTTAACCAAGTTTCGAAAAATGTAAGACACATACAAAACAACATACAGTCGAGTGGAGGACCGTTATGGAGTCGGTTAAAAATAGCAACCTTTGCTTTTGTAAATTAACTCATGATTTATTGAACTAGCAAACGCTGCTTTGTAAATTTGCTTATGATTTATTTAAATAGCAACCGTTGCTTTGTAAATTCACTTGTGATTTGTTTTGTAAAACAATAGTAAATTTACTAAAACTTCTAACATTGTAGTTACTTTATCCAATCCCAACCCTTACGTCGTGTAATTCGCAGAATAAGCACATAATTCAATATATGAAGGGATTTTGTCTTGACAGGGTTGAGCAACGCGTGCTATTGTCAAACGCTATATTAATTACTACCATCAGGGTAATGAAAGCGCGCAACAGAGGCCCTTTGAAGTCCCCGAAATACCTAACTTTGGTTACATTTTGTATGGAGCCTGGCATCCATTTATTACACACTTGATCACTTGTTTATAAATGATCATTTCACTTGTTTGTAAATGATCTGAACATTGTTATAAGTGGAATTAAAAAGTGATTATGAATCTTCGTATTATTTAAACAAATGTGCAAATGATTTTTTTTTCAATTCCAAATTTCAAATTTTAATACAAAGATGTTTTTGAAAATTCGAAAATAAATAATCGTGTATGGTATAGAATTTTTTAACGCTTCCTCTAAAACCCGTTTGGATACTGGGATAAAAATTAGCCTCTCATTTTCTTTTTTGTGGAGGCTAGAAAAGTCTAGCCTCCACAAAGAAGAAAATATGAAGTAACAAAACTTTCGCATTTATAATGTTAAGTAGGTATGAAAGTAACGATTTTATCAGTGTCAGGATTTGACAACCCCATTGCCTTTTGGTTGTCTAGAAGTTTAGGTTATTCTACTGGTAGAAACATCACTAGTTCTAGAATGAAGTGCAGCTCGCCTGGATTGGTGTCATCTTATTACCTATTCATACCGCCATAGTGCCAGTAATAGTGAACGTTAGGGTAGCTGGAATAGCTAATGATAAGTGATAGTGATAAGTTAGCGATATACCAGTTTTGTCTATTGTGTGTATACGTGAAGAGAGTCTCTGACACCTTCTGTTTGTTTGCTTATAACGTTTAATAAAAATAACTACGTTAGAAAAAACCGACTTCAGAACTAAAAAGTAAAAAATAATAAGGATTTAATATTAATTATATACTACCTATTATTTATTTACTTATAGGTTTGAAGTCGATTATTTTAACGTAGTTATTTTTATTCTATGTTATAACATAGCAAACAAACCTCGGCGAAATCGATGTACATACTTATATGTATATCGCCCGAATTGAGAACCTTCTCGTTTTTTGAACTCGGTTAAAAAAACTGCAATAAAAAATTGCCAATAAGACAAAAAAATTAGAGACAATCTAAAATTGTATAAGAGGAACCATTTAAGGGTGTTTTATTATAAAAGTAATCAACAAATATGTTTTTACCTTTTTATATAACTGACCTCGTTCATCGTTGTATAAATAAGCTACGAAATTCGCAAATGAAAAGTATAATTAATTATCTCAGGCTTTAAACAAAAAAGGCGGATTTGAAACTAATTGTTGGGAACTGGCCGTTTTACTGGCATTCATTTGTTGAGTGTTACTGTATCTCAAAGTGTTAATAAAATTCTTTATGCTTTGATACGAATAGAAGTTAACTGAATGGAATAAAACAACCTTTGAAATAACTGCAGAATACAGATGTATGTATAACTTCTTCACTGTACTGGTTTAAGTTTTATGTGAAGAAAAGAACACCTGCCATCTTGCCAGGCAGAACATAAGAAGCAAGCAATTATCAATTGTATTATTAATAATAAGGGGTTTGATATCCGAGTCGGGCAACGAAAAGAAAATTTGATTTTTCCAATTTTCTAATAAAAAACAATGTTGCTCGGGATTGGAAGTGTGCCCGGTTGGCGATAGGCTTGCCACCTATCACATTGTGGAACTTAACGTCTTCGGCTAGTCGTGGGTGCCCTGGTTGTGCCCCTGCCTACATTTTCGGGGATATTGACGTGAAGATACTTACATTTTTAATAAGACTAATAGGGTTACTATTGAGTCTCGATTGCAAGCAAATTAGAAATTGGACGCGGATATGTCAATTTAGGTACTCTTGAACACAGTACTAGTGGCCTAGTTTTAAAAGTATCTTCACGCCCATATCTCCGAAGAGGTAGGGAGATGTATAACCAGGGCACCTACGACTAGCCTAAAGACATATCCCACAATGTGATAGGTGGAAAGCCTATCGCAAACTGGGCAAATATTCAATCTCGAGCAATGTTATATTTACTAGAAAATTGAAAATGCACATTTTAATTTTTTTTTGTTGCCCAACCCGGGGATCAAACCCGGGACTTTAGAAGTCAAGTTCGACGCCGGACCGCTAGACCACAGAGGCGATTAAAAGTGTTTATTGCTCATAATGTTACTAAATGCCAATTATTCGCTAGTATTATGTTTAAGACTATGTACCTAAAATAATATAACCAATTTTGAATTCCAACATTTTAACCTATGCTCGTATGTTACGCGCTCTTAGGCAGAGAAATGGTCTATTTTACACATGCGCTCGGACCAAAATTAAGAAAATTATGTATTACTTCCTGTTGGTTAATGGTCCCACGGGAACATTTTTCGGGATACAAAAATATACTATGTATTAATCAAAGTTACCCTGTATGTGTGTGCTGAATTTCACGAATATCGGTTCAGCAGTTTTTGAATGAAGGAGTAATAATTACAAAAAACATACAAACTTTCGCATTTATGATATAAATAGGACTTTTTTTATTCCTTGAAGGTTTTTTAATACTCTTTTTTAAGTTAACAAAAAAAGGGATCGCTCAAATGAAAAAACCGCTGGCTTTAACGTAAAGAAGTGTTCTCATTAATAAAGATTTAGGTTAAAACTAATTGCCTTTGGTTTTAAGGGGATTTCCAGCTGGAACTTCTTATATGGTTTAATATTCCTTTCGTATTGATGGCTTTTTATAACAGAGTAAAAAAAAGCGTCTTCGCGCCCATTATGATTTTGTCCGGTTGCCCAGGCTTGAATATGTCCCCGGTTGTTGCCTTTGGTTTAAGGGGATTTCCCGCTGGAAATTTTTATATGGTTTAATATTCCTCATATTAACGGATTTTCATAAGAGAGTAAAAAAGTATCTTCACGCCTATTTTGCTTATGTCGGTTACGAAGTTAAACATACGTTGAGTTTTAGTAGCGTGAGTATATCGTGCTAATAAAACAGTTTAGTGTGTGTTGTGTGGAGCTGGATATATTTGGGGGTTTCTGGCTTCCGGATAGTCCAATTCATTCATAGCGCACTATTTTTCCTGTTTTGTCACACCATAATACGTATACATTTTTTGGCGGAAAATTGTAAATTAAATAATTTAATTTGGATTCTACTTCTAGTATTTTATTTTTTTTTTATAGAAGAGAAGGCAAACGAGCCAGATGGAAAGTGACCACCTCCGTCCACGGACATCCGCAACACCAGGAGTATCACAAATGCGTTGCCGACCTTTGAGGAATGAGTACGATCTTTTCTTGAAGGTTCCTAAGTCATAATCGTAATACCACCCTCGGAAACTAATTCCACAAAAATGTTATACGGGGTAAAAAATGTCTTCGAAATCGCACAGTTGTTGATCGCCACGCATCGAGATTGTTCTACTTCTAGTAGTTCTAGTATTGTTCTACATCTAGTAGTTCTAGTATTCTACATTTAAATGTAAAAATTACAACACAGATTTTAATTTCGTCATAAGAATAAACCTGTCAAAGCAAAGTGGACGCATATTTCAAGTGGACTTGGCATTCTTTCATGTTTTAAAAAGTTTTCGTTGGGGATGCAATATTTTTCATAAACTTATTTCTGGTTGCGATGAAATACTGTTTCAACTTCTCAACAACTAAAAATGGGGTTTGTCCACGTGTACGTGTTTGAATATGATCCAAGAGTGAAGGTGGTTAAAAGGTGTTTAGGTTGGAATAAAAACTTTCTTAGTGGACTGTATATTAATTAATATCATTAATATTCAATTAATTATATTAATATATTATTATATAATAATATATTAATATTATTAATAATAATTATATAATATTAATAAAATCTTAATATTCTCCCCATGTTGGTCCGAGCTCCTTTGCAGAATAGACCACCTGCATTCCTGCTAGGCAGCTCATAAAAGGTGAGCATAGGCTTATCATCACTAACACTGTGACATCCTACTAGGTGGTAGAGTTTCGCAGAGACTCGCCCGTATTGGTACCACCGCCTTACCTATTCCTGCCGCCATAAGGTCATGACGTGTTCCGATTTGGAAGGTAAGGTAGCCAGTAACCTTACTTTTGCTCGAGGCCTAACATCCCGGCCTCAGGTTGGCAACGCACCATTACCACCTTTGGTGTCTCTAGGTGGCGTGAATTTCTTACCATCAGGAAATCCATCCGCTTGTTTGCCTTCCATTATCATAAAAAAACTTGTTCGCTAGGTGTTGGATGGTCGGTCGCCGGTGTAGTCTTGGTCCGTAGAACATAAGATGTCGCTCCTGCGTTGATCGAGCTATTGACGGAGACTGGTTTCTCGCCTCGGAGGATTGCCCGCTAGCCACTGCAGGCGCCTCTACAGGCACATTAAGAAGACCCACCACCGTTGTTAGGCATATAAGGACCCAACAAAAGGTTTTACGAAGTTTGTACTTTCCATCGTCGACATTTGGTGTAGTTTCTGTCTGGATTATCACTGAAACATTCGGGTGACAATGATGTATTTCGTCTGACGCCTACCAACTAAAATAACACGGTATCCTTCCCTTCGCCAGGTACTGCGTCCGTGGGAATGCTTTCGAATACATCCTCTGCTCCGTCGTTACTGAATTTCCCAATTCCCATCACGTCGTCCACGAAGGCTGCAAATCGTTTGTAGTAGTGCGCGGAGACGCAGCGTGCACTATTTGGTCTTAGTCCCAACAGGCATCTGTATACCTGATGCGACCCCTTGACGAGGCGGGCAAGATGACTTCTTGGGGTCCCAGGTTCGATCCCCTGTAGCAAAAAATAGAGAAAGTGTATTTTAAATTTTCTATTAAAAATAACGTTGCCCGGGATTGGATATGTGAAAGGTTGTTTCTTCGAATAGTTGTGGGTGCCCTGATTGTGCCTCTGCTTCCCTCTTCAGATATGCGCGTGAAGATATTAGCAAATTAATAAAAAATGTCCAAAAAAACCAACAAAATCGATTCATTGTTAGCAGAGTGAACACATAACTAACCTAAGAAAATGTATAGTCGAATTGATAAGCTCGTCCTTTTTGAAGTCGCTTGAAATTTTAAATAGAACAAACATTGTACATGTAAGTTCATAGAGTACTAACGGCCAATGTTAATAATGTATCTCAATCTAATGGATTTCAAGCAATCTAGATAGCTGCGTATCCGGCGGCCTATCCCATACCTAATTGCCATATTTATCCTGTCCACAGGTATGTTATTGGCAAGCGATAACATAAAAATGGGTCAAAATATCAATCTTGGACAGCAAGCTTTGGATTAGGATTGATTATTAATATTGGTCGTAAGTGATTAAAGTTGTCTGGCAGAGATCGCTACAAAGCGATAAGACCGCCTTTGTGTACCTTGAGTTGAATATTATAAGTGAAACAATTTCTATTTTTCTAAAATTTTGTGCATAATAAGAAATTCAGGTCGCTTCGAGACACCAAAGAAGGTATTGGCGCAGTGCCAACCTTAGGCCGAGATGTTAGACCTCGAGCAAAAGTAAATGTACCGGCTACCTTATCCTCCGAACCGGAACACGTCAACGGCAAGTGCTGACGTTACGGCGGCAGGAATAGGTAAGGTGGTGGTACCAATCCGGACGAGTTGCTGCGAAACACTACCACCTAGTCAGATGTCGCAGTGTTAGTGACGGTAAGTCTATGCTCGCCTTTTACGAGCTGCCCGATAGAAAGGCAAATGGTCTATTTTGCAAATATGCCCGGACCATCACGGGGAAAATTTCATTCATTTATTCATACATAGGTTTAGTTCCATGTTTCTCACATTCGACAGTATGGTATTTTCTATTTATGCATAAATGTGGACTTTGGCGTATTGATACAAGGATATTGCTCTGCCAACTCGCACTTGTTGCTGACAGCACATATAGAGTGTGCTATTCATTTTACTTTTAAACTTTTGTGATATCCATATTTATCTGCAATGTTTAATATGCTTTCTATGGTTTAATAGTCAACCAAAAAATATCCCAAATTTTATCAAATGAATATTCCGCTATCTAATAGATATATTTAAAAAAAGTATCTTCACGCCTATCATCTACCTCCGAAGAGGTATGCAGAGGCACAACTACTGCACCCACGCCTAGCCGAAGACATTAAGTCCCACAGTGTTATAGGTGGCAAGCCTATCGACAACCGGGCACATATCCAATCCCGAGCAACGTTTTTTATTAGAAAATTGGAAAAACTCAATTTTCTTTTTGTTGCCCGACCCGGGATTCGAACTTCTTGTTCATCTCTTTTTTTGATGTGATCATTCTTTATCGACGTACGAGAGAAACTCGGCGTTACATTTCTCTGTTACGTTCATTGACCTCTTATTACGCTCCATTAAAAAAACTCTGTATATTATCGCCGAATTTCATATTGCTTTTTTAGCGAATTTTCAAAGAGTTATTTTTTACTAAAAGCCAACAAACGACTGAGTGGGTAATCTGATGGAAAATAGTTTAGACATCTGCGACAAGATAGTAGCAAAGGCAATGCCTATTTTAAAGAAAATATTAACCCTCTTAAAAATTACTGGGTCTAATTTCGGTGAAAAAACGTGCTAAGGTGGCTACTCCAGAGTTTGACTGTTGCGTTTGATAGGTAACTAGCAGTTACCTGCGACTTTGCTCGCATGGTAGTTAATATGTTTACTGACCTGAAGTTGAATTAAAAGCTGCATATGAATAATTTATTCCTGTTTTCAAACTTTTTATTTATTTTAATGAATAGTCCATTTCATACCAACTTTCAACCCCTATTTCACCCCCTTAGGGGTAAAATTTCCAGAAACGGTTAAATACGTATCTATTTATATTTAATAAGTAGTCCAAATATAAAGTTTCATGTTTCTAACTTGATAAAATGTAAATTTTCCGTACAAATTTTCAACCGCCATTACGCCCCCTTAGGGGCAGAATTTCCAAACTTCCATCCTTAGCGAGTGTTCACTTAATAAAATGATCCTACCCACCAAATTTCATAGCTGTAACTCTAACGGTTTTTGTTTAGCAATGATAAATTAGTCAGTCAGGCCATGTTATTTTATTAATATTAATAAACTTGAGAAACTTCATAATCTATGTATTCGGTTTATTTTCGGATTAAAAAAATTTTACCATATTTCCAGTTATAGGTCTAAGCTTAAATGGCTTCCGATTAGACAACGTAGACAATTTGACATTCTTTGCTTGCTTTTCAAAATTCCTTTTAATCAGTTTTCTCCTAATTACCTTCGTAACTCATTTAAATTCTTACATTCTCCTGAATCGCCTTGTCGTTCAAATGTACGTACTCTGTTGCGATACCCTTCTAGTCATTCTGCTGCATATTCCCATTCATTCACATTTCATGCTGTAAGGTTGTGGAACTCCTTACCTTATGTTATTCGTGGCTGTGAAACTCTTGATTCTTTCAAGAAACATCTAAAAGAGCATTTCTTTGACATAGCTTAGATTCTCAATTCGTTCATATAATTTTACTTTATGTTTAGTTTAATTTTGTTTATCTGTTTTGTTAATTTTTTTTTATTTTATGTGTTTTAATTAATTCAATAGTATATATTTAGCAGTTTATATATCTGTACACCAAGTCTACTTATTTTATTTTATTTAGTACTTTCCTTTTACGGGTTGGCTGGAAGAAATTTCTTTTATTAGAGATAAGCTTGCCTTTTGTACTTTGTTTTTCTTTTTACTTTTAAGTATTTTTTGTATCTAATATCAGTTGTGTAAAGAGTTAATACAATATAAGATTGAATATGTAGTATAGATGACCCGCTTAACATAAGCTCGTCTCTAACAATCTGTCAGGTCAGATTGTCTATTCTACTCACCCGGACCAATTCAAGAGGGTAGAATGACGATGGCCAAATAATGTAACCTCGTTTATTTGTTTATGGTTCTATGTCAGACGACACGTGAACCAATGTTGCGACCTTGTCTACCCACTCAAGACCCAGTTTACGAGCTTAACCGATCGATGTCTCGTAAAAATGTGCTAATTCCAATCCTATAAAACAATACTGTTATCGTTGACGACACGGGAACCCGTTAATATTGGTTGCTTGGGCAACAGACGCCTTTTCAGATTCTAAGGTCCTTTTCGCCTGTATGGTCTAGAGGTGCAGGTGTTGGACTTGACTTTACGAGGTCAAGTCCAACAACACGGGTTCGATTCCTGGGTCGGGCAACAAAAAAAACAATTTTTTGATGAAAAAAAATGTTGCTCGGGATTGGACATATGTCCGGTTGGCGATAGGCTTGCACCTATCACTTTATGAGACTTAATGTCTTCGGCTAGTCGTGATGGCCTGGTTGTGCCCCTTCCTAACTCTTCGGAGATATGGGCGTGAAGATACTTATTTACTTAGGTGCTTTTTTGGCATGAGCGTTAGCAATTTGGGGATTGGCATCAATTTATCCGATTTAACAGGGCTTAAATTATTTAAAAATAGTTATTAGTTGTCAAAGCAAGTCATGTCAGGCTATAAGTAAAGCGGTGGCCTCTTTAAACCTATTCTATTATACTCTGCGAAATTCAGACGGTCTTACTTAGACCATGTCTTAGTAAGGGTGGCATGAAAGTTATGTCATGAGTAAAGCGGTATCCTCATTAAATCCTGTCCTATTACACTATGCGAAATTCAGACTTGGTCTGAGTAAAGGTCCTGTTAAGGGTGGCATTCTACTTATCAAGGATCTTTGTAAAATGCACCTTTTGCAACAAAGTGTAGCATTTTCCCTATATAAAAAGTGAATGCAATATTTTTTTTACTTAATATGGCAGAATTTTTGATGTTTATGTGTAATATCCGATCTTTGATCAAATTTCGAAGCTACAATACAATATAATAACTCTTTATTGTGCACCAAATACAGAGAAATTACAAATACATCAAATAAAGCTTAAATTATAAGAAACACAAAGGTGGCCTTATCGCCAAGTCAGCGATCTCTTCCAGGCAACCCTTAAGTAAGGAACAGGATTTAGCAGAATATTGTGTAATGGTGCTCTTAAAAATATAAAAATGCATCTACTAATATACAAAATAAATCATCCTAAAAGCAGAAGTCTGTTTTAATTATAGGTAATAGAATTTATAAAAAGCAATTAAAGTATTAATCACAGCGAACGTAGAAAGTGACGCTTTAATATACTTTTAAAAATATTAATATTTGGAGCTCTCCTGATATCTACGGGAAGAGCATTCCAAAGCCTCACTGCTTGCGAGGTAAAAGAACGGCTATAGTAACAAGTGTTACGAGAGGGAACTTGAAGAGTATAATTATCATTGGACCTGAAGCTATTGATAACTATCATAATGCCCTCCAAGATCTTTGATCAAAGGCACATTGGGCAAAGATCTTTGATAAGTGGAATGCCATCCTAAGCTATATCCTAAGACGTGCTTACTCTTGATAGGGTAAAGCTATGCAGTATTTAGTTAAATCTAATTAGACTATACTTATTTAATATTGCATAATGTTACAGACCTTTTACTCAAGCTCATATAATGAGATTTGGCGGTAACTAGGAAACACACGGTACACTAGTTTCTTCATGACTTCACTTGTGAATTATAACTGAACAAATTGGTACATTAACGTAAATGCCTAATGCCATCGAACATCAGGAGGGTTATTACTCTTGAAGTTCGATTCATGCAATACTGGAAATTGGAATCGAGTATATCATTTTCGGTACTCTCGAACACAATACTGGTGAATTATTAACATTCAGTAACAAATAAATTTAAATAGTCTATTTTTTTCTTTTAAATTAATTACGAGAGTCAAACTTTTGTACCTATATACTAAGAGTATTACTTATTCTGTGGTATTATTATCATTGACTAACATTCGTAACTCAAGTGATTTGCTTATTTTGGTGTTATCAGAATTTGTGTATTTTGTAAAGATATATTGCATTTTACTTCCATTTAGTTTGTTTATATTTGTGGCAGTAACAACCTATATATTTTAACCCCCTTACTAATAAAACTTACGCGCCCGTTGATCTAGTGTGTTTTTGTTAGGAAAAGTTACACACCTGGGTGCTGATTATATATTTCAGTGGCCAACTCAAAATGGAAAATTGTACATCAAATAGCTGTCAAATGATGTCATTTGTGCTTGCTATCTGTATTGTATTTCTGTTGTGGACTGGAGATAGCAAATATAAAACACGTCGTTTGACAGCTATTTGATGTTCATTTTTCCATTTTGAGTTGGCCACTGAGATACATAATCAACCCCCAGATCAATGGGCGCCTAAGTTTTATTAGTAAAGAGGTTAGTATCTCTTTATAGTAGCGTAAAAATACCTTTTACTTACATACAGTTGAAGATGTTTAAAAATTATTGATATAAAACTAAGGCATTTATGAACTCATATCTTATATTTTTAAATTGTGATCTCATTAAGCATATATTAATTTATTCATTTACTTTTAATATTTGAAATCTAACTAACTTTCATCAATATCTGCCAACAGCAGCGTATATATTTTTGATGGAGGAAAATTTTGCTGATAGGTTAAAACTACGGGTACAGATTAATTTACTCATAGGTACTTAATGCTTCCTGCTGAAGTCAGAACCCAAAAGCATTGGTCAAATTTCAAACCTGACTGCTTTGGGAATAAACTCGAACTTCTGTCATTTGCGACGTTTAATCTATTAGCTTGGATGAGAATACAGCATGAGCTTTCTAAGCTTTTACGTGTACGTGTATTTTTAATACAAAATAAAATTAAAAAAACAAGAAATAATCGCGTTTTTTATTACAGAATACAAATGAGTAATCAAGCTTCCTAATGCAGAGCTTTCGCAAAAGCCCGTGATCAATAGCAATATCTGTCAATAGATTGCCGAATCCTGTACCTAAAGCTTTACAAATCTTTTATAATAATATAGTAACGCAGTCAACAAACGTGGTGCCAGTAATTGTATTGGTATTTTACTATCAAGAAAAGTTAGCTACAATAATAATTTTACAACTATATGACAGACTGTATATGCCATATATAGTTTCTCAAACTTGTCTAGTAATATTTCAACTTTTTAAAACAATCCACACTTTTATTAGAACCACTTCTGTGGTCTAGCGGTCTGGCGTCAAACTTAACTTCTTGAGTTCCCGAGTTCAATCCCCAATAAAATAAAATAAATTTTAAATTTCTAATAAAAATTGCCCGGGATTGAATATGTCCGTGGTTGGTGATAAGCTTCCCACCTATCACATTGAGAGAATTAAGTCGTGCTAGTCGTGTGTAAAATGGTTATTATATAGGCGTAAAGATACATATCCACTTCTATACTCATTTCATTTTTATTCTTTAGATCTGCTTCAACTGTAAGGAAATGCCTTTAAGAAAAGAGGTAGTACAGAAAACATAACAAAGGTTTTGCAGTTATTAAGCGTAGTATATACGAGTAAAAGTCGAATTTTATTATTTAAATGTCCCTAACGGATTCTTTAAGAAAACTCAATCATAAAATACCTATATTTATGTATAGTAGCTGTAAGAAAAGATGTAGGGTTAAACGTGTAATAAAGGTTTTCTCGTCATTACATTTTATAAAAAAATCATAGACAAGTGCTTACACCAATTGAAAACGTTCAGAAATACAAAATACGTGAGACCAATAATTTCAAGACTGCAAGTTGTTAAAACAATATTCCGGTATTGCAGAAATAAATAAACTTTCGGAATTTAACAGAAGATGACAAGAACAATGCATCAAGTCGGGTGGGCTCAGCAGAAAAACCGAACGTTAGGCATCTCGGCGCTCGGGCCACAGCCTTATCAAGATGGAGTCTAGCGCCATTTTGTGTTTTCGGCAAAACGGACGCGCACATTTTAGCTGACTTTAAAATACGACATTGTTTTAAATTCGTATTTGATATCGATACTTGCTTATCGATTTAAACAGTAGTCTGAAAGATACAAAATATATTATGGCAATGTGCCTTGAACTTTTGTATGCTTACGTATTGTTTGAGAAAAAGTGATTTATTAAGTGCCGAGATAAACTCATCGAAATAACAACATTTCTAGACAATACTTGTATGTAATCTGTATGTAAATTTGTAAGAAAGTCGTGTTAGTTATACTAATTATAACTCAAAAATACCTATAGGAATGTGGAGAAAGATTCGAAGATGTAAGTACTTTGCTAGAAAGAGCCTTCTGGCTCTTTTTTTTTCAAATTAGTTACCTCTGTAGTCTAGCGCTCCGGTGTCAGTCAGACTTCATTAGGTCAATGGATCTCCGGTTCGGGTAGTAAAGAGAAAATGTGTTTTTCCAAGGTTCTAATAAAAAGAACGACGCCCGGGATCGTGTATACGCCCGGTTGGCGAATGGATTGCCACCTATCACATTGTAGGACTTAGAGCCAATTTCACCAAACTGATATAAGTTTTATTCCAAGTACAAATGTGCAATTTACTCTTGGATAGCCATATTTACGTTGCACCAATTGTTTATTCGTAGATTAAAAAGTTATACTGGAGATAAGAGTTATCCCGCCAATTTTGAGAGACTAAGGACTTATACTAGGGATAAAAATGGCTGCCTAATGTTTAACAGCTGTGAACTCCCTATTGTGAATTGTGACCAATGGTTGTTTGTTAGCATTTTGTGTTCGTTTATTGTCTTTAAACAATTAGCAAGAGATATTGAGTAAGTATGTAAGATATCATGTCTTTTTTGAAAAAAACTAATTTCCGGCAGTAATAGTGAAGACGAAGAATTTAAAGGTTGAAAGACAAAATAAGATCACTTTAATTGTTGCGATGACGAATACTTGAGATTTCGTTTATCAAAGGTAGCAGTCTATTCTCCGTTGGTACAAATTAAATGTCACTTGGAATATAGGTACATATAAGGTCATTTTAAAATAGGATGTCATATTCTTAGATAATTTTCGCTTTCAGGTGAGTGACACTACACAAAAAAACATTTTAATTATAAACTAACTAAATATTTAAATATTAAGTGATAATAATAATAGTAATTAAATCACCAAACAAAATAAAACATAAAGCGGTACATCATCTCACAAGTCGGTTCCAATTCTAATCATTGACGATTACTGACGTAAATTCACAACGGACAAGCAAGAAATGACGTACGATAAACCTACTAAAGTAAAATATACGCTAATGGACCGTAATGCTTACAAGGAATAGCGTACATACTGTGGCCGTATTATACGCTAGAAGATGCCACAGATAAAGCAAAACATAATTCTACAGAATAGTTAATACAAGAATTGATACACGCAGAATAGAGCTCGTGAAACGTAAGTTGAGTTATACGAGAGTAAATGTAAGGTACAACTTTATTACTGGTATAGCTATTCTCAGATTAAGACAATGTTGGTGAAATTGGGCCTTAGTCGTGGGTTGTAACTCTGCCTAATTCTTCGGGGATATGGGCATAAAGATACTTTTTTAAGGATAGTAATGTCCATAAGTTCTGATAATCATTGTAAACAAAAATGATTTGGTGTTATACGTTGCTGTTGTTATAAGTTATACGTTTGTTATAAGTTCAATGTGACTGTTCGTATGTCTGTGGCATTGTAATGTTCTAACGGAATAAAGTTTAATTAAAATTAAAGCTGAAGTGATCGAGATGGTTCTCAGTGACATTTCATTTCACAGGTTTTGTTGGGGTGTGAGTGAACATTTTTGATTTCATTTCTATTTAAATATGTTTTTCCTCTACAACTGATGTACCTTTAGGAAAATCAGTCTGACATTTTGATGTGATTTTAATTTTTATTCATTTTCAAAAAAAAATACTGTTTATGCAATCTTATTAAATAATAATTTAAATTTGAATCTCGATTCTCGAGCCATACGCGGCATAATATGTCCGTTCATTGAAAATGAGCTCAGAAAGAGCTATAGAAAGGAAAATTTGACCTATAAACTGGGATAGAAAAACAAATTATATAAGTTGTGTACGATAGCTTGTTATACAGGAGTACGTACAACTTGAAATCGGAGACCCGGGGTGTATCAACAGAAACTTTTATGTGCTGTAAACACTGGACGATACTAGTGGTGCACGTAGAATATCGATATTTCTAAAATGTTAAAAGTTCAACAAAGATAAATCGTATAATTGTTAATTTTAGTACATTAACGTGCTCCGGTTTCATGACTGTAATAAAATAAGCTTGCCAAGACATGTAACGGATACGACAATATTTTAATTGACGTTCAATGGTGTTAAAATAATTAGGCGCTATAAAGTTGCAAATACCGACTCCATCTGCTTAATTATTTTTTAAAAGATAGGTTATGATTTCGAGATAATGCAACTTAAATTTTATCAACATTTTACTAGTAGTTTTGAGTCGTATATACTGAACAAAGCACGTTTTTTTCTTTGACGAATTTATTTCCCGAGTAATCGATTAGCAAACAGACAGTAAATTTGTTTTAATATCAATGCTTTCAACATATTAGTCAAATATTTACTCTGTTATAGTAAAATGTGTTAAGTCAATAATGGTTTAATTGCGATATGCAAATATCTGAGTTGAAATCTAAGGCCATATCAGTTATTGCCCCTTTAAATAGTAAGATACTCACGCAAGAGGCTTAACACCCCTTCCCTTCTTGTCCCATAAAATTTCAAAGACAGCACAAAAGAAAGCGAAAACGAACGTAAAATAGAAGCAAAGACATCGGTATTTTAAATTAAATTGTGCATGTGTTAAGACAGTAATTGGAAGATCTAAAACATCGACATATCGATACATTATTTTCTGTACTCTACGCTGTCAATATGCTGATGTATGCTTTTCGCATGCAAAACTTTTGACACAGTAAAAGAATGATTGTGATTGTGAAATTTGAAGCCATTGCATTGGTATGAGTATGCAAACATCAAATATTTGGTACCATAGGATTTTATTTGAATGCAAAATCAATAAAATATTTGTATTGAAAATATTGTCATTGACTTGTGAAGATTTTTTATTGTCATTGACTTGTGAAGATTTTTGTATACGATATAAGTTTCAAAATATTAGTGACTTTTGAATTTAGTTATTGGCAACACATGATGATGGTCGTGAAGATATGTAAGTATGTATGTTATATTTATAAGCAGTTTAGCGCAACTTTCATATAAAAAAATAAGTTTGCTATGCTTTTATTCGCCCAAATCATATGACACTAGTTGCTTTATATCTGAATGCCTTTAGACTTACTTTCAAATTATACGGGTTATAATTTTTCAAGTAAACTTTATACAAATTCGGGTTTGCTATGTATCTATGGAAGTCCCGCCTCTTATTACGTAGTATTTATATACTCTTTGTTTATATGAACTATTCTCAGAAGTAGACTTGTGATGTAATATTATTTATTTTATATAATGTATAAATACTATCCGTTAAGGGTTAAAAGAAGATAAGCTTAACAATGGTGAAATTAAATTTCCAGGTAGCACAGATGATATTCAAAACCAATTCAACACTAATAACTCATAGGCCATTGTTCGTCTAACTATCAAGAAACATATCAGCTAAGCCTCAAGATGATAGGATAATGTATGGAATTTAACAAGTTCCTACGACTACCTTTCTATTCTACCATCAGTACTGCTTCATATCATTACAATTTTGCATTGTCATCCGATTTACAATATTTTTTTTTAGCTCAATCAGTAATGGACAAATGGATCAAATTTAACTATCAAAATTACACACAGACTAACATACTTATATTTTAAGTTAAATAAAAGCTTGTAAGTATAACCCTAAAATAAAAATTGCTAATCAGCGCCACAAAACGTACGTACATATAATGTTGCTAAAAGTTATCGCGAAACAGCTTTAAAAAATGGCTTCGAAATCGGCCCGTCCGTTTATAAGTTATGATGCCACAAACAGACAAATGCACACAGATACGTCAAACTTACAACACTCCTCTCCATTGAGGGTTACAAATAGAGTAAATTTAATAAAAAAAAGTGTTTTCACGCATATACCTACCTACGACGATGTAGGTAGAGGCACATCCAGGGCACCCATGACTAGCCAAAAAAACTAAGTCCTATAGCCTATACCCTATCGCCAAACTAGGCACACATTCAATCCCGAGCAACATTATTTTTATTAGAAAATTTGAAAAAACATATTTTCATTTTTATTGCCCGATCCGGGAATCGAACCCGGGACCACATGAAGTCAAGTCCAATACCTGGACCGCTAGACCATAGAAGCGATGAACAATGATGAAATGAAATATCCAGGGAGCTAAGATGATATTCAAAACCAAGTGAACACTTTACAACACTAATAACTCATAAGCCTTTGTTCGTCTAAGTAATGTTCGGCCTTTCGGCGTGTCCTGGGGGAGTCGCGACAGCCTGAATATTACACCAGCTCTGTAGAATATATCGCACCGGATATAATGTTGCGATAAAGTTTATTTGAGTTTGGGATTATCAACATGGATATTGAATAAATAAATTCGCCAATAACCTTTTAATCTACTAGATATTACCCACGGCTACGTTACTATTAAAATTACTTTTCCGTAGGAACCTGTTAAGATGTTAAGTTAATAAATCTGCATATTCTCACGAAAAAATGGAGCCCAACAAAATAGTAAAGACAGTGTGTAATGAATTGATTGAACTTACAAGAAGGGAAAACGATGTAGACAGATTGTAACATATTTACTTGTAATATGTATATGTTACTAACCTTGTAAATATCTCTGTTTTATTATCTTCTGCTTTACTATTCATATTTACTTGTAATGTGTACATCTTTCTAACCTTGTAAATATCTTTATCTTTTGACTTCTAGTAATATTATGTCCCTTATGAATGTTATTGTTTCTGTTTTTATTGCGTTTTTCACACTGTTTTTACTCAACAATCCTTTTAAATCACTGAAATATACTAAAATTAACAATATTTGACATTTTCATTGACACTAATGATTATTTTGAAGATGTCAAATATATCTGGGGGCACGGTAGTGCCCCCGCCAAGACGAGCCAAGCGAAGCGCAACCGCAAGGGCACTACCTACCTTTTCTCGAAGCGGTTCGTCGTATTTTTGAACCTTCATAACTTGAGTTTGGAGTTTTAAAGTCAGATAAACAAAATTTTCGGGATATGATGTCCGTGGTATAATTAATAAACCTCTAAAGTTTCAATTGCATAGCTCTTATACTTTAGATTTTATTGATATCTAAAATACCCCGATTTCGTCACTTACTCACTCACTGACTGATGATCAACAAATTTCTTATGGTACTTCCTGAAGTTCTAGAAAGCTGAAATTTAGTATGTAAGCTAGTATTAGTACCCAAACTACAAAAAAAACCTAAAACTTGGAACTTTTACCCCCCAACCCCTTAAACTAGGGGGTGAAAGTTTGTTTGAGACTTCCGCAAATTTTGATGCTAGAGGTCTGAATGCGGCCGCGGAGGGGTAAATCTTTTGATAGTGTCGTATAAAAAGTGCTACATTGTGTATAAAAAAAATCCGAAAACCCCCTCCCCTCCCAACTTTCCTTCCCTCACCCCTGTATCTCAGAAATAACGGCACGTTGAAGAATTTGGTTTGCGGTATCGTATTGAGAGAGCTAAATTATAGTATAATAAAAATTTTAACTTTCCTCCTCCCCGCAAATTTCACCCCCTTAAGCCTGTATCTCAAAAACTACAACACGTAGAAGAATTCTGTATATTACATAATGTTTAGGGGGGCTAAAAAATTAGAAAATGTTGATGCTAAATGTCTGAATCTGAAATAGGGAATCTGGTGGGTATTTGACCTGGGATTCGATAGATTAAAAGATAAAAAGCACGGGATCTTATTTAAACGATCGATGTAATGTAATTCGGTGCAAAACACAAGACAGAGAGCTTAAAAGCCTAATTACAAAAGATTAGCTGCGAAACGCAGAAGTAAAATTAATAACAAAATTTTGGACGGCGTTTGGCTTGAACATGGCATATTTGCAGGAACGCCATTCTGTCTTTTGTCGAAGCTCTGCGACATAATAAATACTCGTATAATAATATCATAAGCAACCTACAAAAAGAAATGAAATCCCACAAAAATATTTCATGTTAAATGTTGCCAAAACGAGACCATATAGCTCGTACTGTCAAGAAGTAATCAGATCTCGTGTAGAGCCAAGTTTCTAACCCTACTTGCCCAGCCCCAAACCAATAAGCCCTAATTTTACACTCAAGAATTCCGGAACAGGTCGAGCCGGTATAAAAGGGGGACGATCCAGCCATCTGAGCATTCTATGTGTGAAGAAGAAGTTACTTAGAATATAAAGAAGAAGAATAAAGTTAGAAGAAGTAACTGTTGCCTGCTGCTTGCTATCTGGTGCTTGCTGTCTGGTGCCTGCTACCAGGTACCTGCTGCCTGGTACCCACCCCTTGGTGGTGGACCCGAAGACCCTGAATCGGAGGTAGCTGCCAGCCGGTGTACTCTTCTGGCCACCTTCCCAGATGCCCTTTTCTACTGCTGCTCCTGGCTGCTGAGGGAAGGTGCTAAGGGGTTCCCTACTCCAGCCGCTGAGGCCTATAGCAGCGGTCTTCCGTGCTCCCCTCCGTGCTTCGTCGACAAGTCTTAGAGCCACCGACGTATCCCACGGCCTAACATTTTTTTGTTGTTTAGTCGGCAGAAACTTTATAGTGTACAGTGCACAGACATTTACTGAGACTTTTATTTTAATTTTAAATATAGTGTAATTCCGTTTAGATTTTCATTTTAAACTCCCATATTATCAGGATTCTCCCTCACACACCTCACAGCCAAACTTAAGCAAATTTGACTGTTTGTTTGTTTATTTTCTGTTAACATAGTGGTGGGTGGTAGCTAAGTCACCCCCACTACGTTACAAGATGTAGTTTTATAACAACCCATAGCCTTATCGAGTGTTAACGCACCGCTCGGATGTAGGTATTATATTACATTACCGTGCCCATTTTCAGCTGGAGGCTAAAAATTGGGACCGGGACTCGAACCAAAGGTCTCAGGTATGAACGTCTAAAACGTACTAGGCTGCAAAGATTTTTGGAGTTTACTCCTTAAGAAACGATTTGAGTTATAAGGCGCGGTACGGAAATTTTATGAAGAGTAACATCAAGTGTAACACGAAAAGTTGAGGCGTTACGTAGAAAGAGACAAACATATGTAAGTCGTACCGCTTCAGTCCTTCAGTATTTTTTTCTTCTTCAGGACTGACGATCTCGCCCGAACAAAAGTCGAGTCGCCCCGAGCGGGTCGTCATTCGGCTCCGCCACAGTCGTGTTACGTATGACATTGACATTAGCGTATCGTATTTCAGTTACCACAAACCTATAATTACAGTATTTAAGAATGATAATATTATAATTTAAAGTGAAAGAAATCGATCATCCTAAAATTGGATTTATATAAATTGAACACAATTATTATTAAGAAAAAGTATCTTCACGCAGAAAAAGGTAGAGGCACAACCAGGGCACCCACAACTAGCTGAAGACCAAGTCCCACAATATGATGGATGGCAAGCCTATCGCCAACCGGGCATGTACAATCCCGAGCAACTTTTTTTATTAGAAAATGGGAAAAACTACATTTTCCTTTGTCGGCCGACCTGGGAATCGTTCCGGGACCTCATGAAGTCAAGTTCAACATATGGACCGCTAAACCACAGAAGCAATTATATATGAATTTCACAATTTTTTTTTCAGTTTCCCAGTTTTTTTTATAGGAACCGTCTCCTGGCTATGATTAATGCAATAAAAAAAGAATTTGCAAAATTGATGCATCCGTTCAGACATGTTGATGACCACGCTAAATGGGTATTCATTTAAGTACAGTAAAACTACAAAAACCAACACCAGCTATTTCAGTAGGTACCCAATATGGTACATGGGTTTAATATTTATTTTTTCGAAAGGTAGCAAATGTTTCCGAAATGTCCCACATAAGTTTTATTAACATATCTTCACGCCCATATCCCCGAAGGGGTAGGCAGAGGTACAACCAAGGCACCCACGACTAGCCGAAGACACTAAGTCCCACAATGTGATAGGTGGCAAGCCTATCGACAACCGGGCACATTTCCAATCCCGACCAACATTTTTTTATTCGAAAATTGGAAAAATCCAATTTTCTTTGTGTTGGCCGACCCGGGATTCGAACCCAGGACCTCATGCAGTCAAGTCCAACACCCGGACCGCTAGACCACAGAGGCGACAGGGGCGACTTATTAACATATTACTAGTACTATAGCTCAAAACTTAATGCTAGTGTACAAATTTTTACTTATGTTGTTAAGTGAACAATTTAATTTACGTATAACTTTAAAACCATTTACACTAAATAACACTCTTAAGTATAACTTAGAAGCCTAGTCACATGGACCACTAGGATCACATCACTAGGACCATCTTGAAATAATGATTCATCTTTCTAAAAAAAAGCTTCAAAATCGGTTGGGTGTTGCCCTAGTACTAAAAAAAACATACAGTCGAATTGATAACCTACTCCTTTTATAAAAATTAGAAATATGAAAATCAGGCGGTGTCATCTTAATCCTGACCCTGGCTGTTTTAACATTTATGGAAACTATTGGACATTTTTATGCTTCTATCAGAGAGCGACGTTGGTATGGTCAGCCAGCGCTATTGCCATATAGTCTTTGCGTTTTGGTTTGCCATTCGCCGTTGTTGTGTAATTTTTAATATCAGGAGACCTATCTCTTGCTATTCGAAACCACAAAATACTGTTCAGAAACCTTTAAAAAAGAAATATTATTAACCGGAGTCAAGTTGACAACCATTTATATCGCCGAGTCGTTATTTTTATTAATAATAAACGAGACAGTAGCTAAAAATATATCTACAAATTGACGTACATTGGTTATTGAACATTGTTTGAAACACATTGATAAAAATTATCTGCGATCGCAAGAAGATAATTGATTATCTTATGCATGCTGGCCGAGCAGGGCCGGGATAGTCACTTCAAGACATCAAAAAGTATTACTTCAGTATGCTATTTGTTGGTGTTAAAATGGTACATTTATTGTTTTTACAGGTAATTATTTTTTTTTTACAATTTATCTATATTTATAAAAAAAAGTCGTGTTAGTTACAATATTTATAACTCAAGAATGGCTCAAATCATTTGGCTTAACATTGGACGTACCAGGAGATGTACAAAGGATACTTTTTATCCCGTTCGACTACGAAGAAAACTAGGAAAAACTACATTTATACTGAACAGGGGAAACAAAGTTCGCGTCAAATGCTGGTTTTGTATAAAAATATCCTAATTCATTAATAATTCATTGGACAGTTTTTAATAATACCTGTAACAATATTTTATCACCTCTGTGATCTATTGGTCCGGTGTTGGCATTAACTACATGAGGTCTCCGATTCGATTTCCGGCTCAGTTATTGCGATTCTCTAACAAAAGAAACTTGACTCGGCATTGTAATGACATGAATATAAGTTTGCCACCTATAACATTGTGGGACTTAGCATATTTTCTTATAACATTGGAAGGCAAACAAGCAGCAGATTTCCTGATGGTAAGAAATTCACGCCGCCTAAAGACACCAAAGGTGGAAATGGTGCGTTGCTAATCTAAGGTCGGGATGTTAGACTTCGAGCAAATGTAAATTTTTCGGCTATCTTACCCTCCGAACCGGAACATGTCAACGGTAAGCGCTGACGTTATGGCGGCAGGAATAGGTAAGGCGATGGTACCAATCCGGGCGAGTCGCTGCGAGACTCTATCATCTAGATGTCACGGTGTTAGTAACGGTAAGCCTATGTTCGCTATTTACGAGCTGCTTGGCACAGGAAGGCAGATGGTCTATTTTGCAAAGGAGCCCGAACCAACACAGGTTAGAAACTACTTCTAATCGTAGGTATAAGGCGGGGATACAGCCGTAAAAAAATTTAGTTTTTACGAAACCTGAAATACGAGGGTGGATTGATTATTACTCGGTCTGACACAGATCCATTCTTGATGCAATTTACTTACAAACACTTGTACTTTCCACAATATATTTTATTATTATTTATTTTTATGGTTTAGCCAACCGGTTTCGCTATACAAGCATCATCAGGGCTATATAACAATCATAGGGTATATCAGGGTTATATAGCCCTGATGATGCTTGTATAGCGAAACCGGTTGACTAAACCATAAAAATAAAAAATAATAAAATATATTGTGGAAAGTACAAGTGTTTCTAAGTAAATTGCACCAAGAATGGAATTCCACCAAGCACCGACGATAAGAAGTATAGAACAGATCCATTCATTTCTAAAAATCAAATCTACCTACATTATTTAGTTCAGTTCAGAGTGGTTAATGTGTGAAGTTCGAAAAGATTTTTGGCGCCATCGAGAAAAAATGGTCAAAGTTTTTCACATTTATTGAATTTCGTGTTTGATTGAAATTGGTCAACTTTGGTAGCATTTTGTACAATTTTGATTTTTGTACAAATTTCAGTAAAATTGTACAAAATGAAATAATCACGAAGAAATTAGCGTATCGTGTATTTTCTCGTTGCCGCCAAATCTTACTGAGCTTGAGTAATGAGGCCATCGCTTTACCCAAGACCCTGACATGACTTATTGCCTTGTGACTAATTATAATTGCATCCCGATTTTGGTAAATTTGATGCAAATTTCTACTTGACTAATGGCAAAATGCTAACGCAACTACAAAAACCTAAAAAAAAGAAGTTCGAAAAGTGAAAAATTAGTTGTAATTCTATATATTTTTTTATTAATAAAGCAATCGGATCTACTTTCGGCAAATGGAGCAAATCGAGCAGCGTGCCGTCATTAAGTTCCATCATAAGAACTATACCGAAAGCCATCATCAATATCACCGAAAGGTATGGTTAGTACGTTATATACTCGTAGCTTATTTATACTTATACTCATACCATGTTTTTTTAAGAACCATCGAAGCAAAAATTAGTTGTAAAACCATTGCAGAATTACCAATCAGACTGCACACAGGCCAGATCCCGCGGGAAATACTCGTAGTGAGTCGATATAAATAAATACAGGCTTACTTTATATTCGGCGCCATGTTTAAGTTGCCTCTGTGTGCCGTCGACCAAATCGTTCACAGCATCTTGGATTGAAAATGTTGCCGGATGTATCACGTACTATCCACTGGATTAACGTTTGTGGAAAGTACTGACACTTTATGATCTGTCTTGTTCCATTTGAAGTATGGTCTTACCTGTGGCAAAGCTAAAAGTAATATTTACGATCATAGAGAATAAGTTATTTAAAAAGAAGCTAAATTTATCACGTAGAATGTAGATAGTACTGGAACAAATATTGACTAATATCTTGTTCCTATTGAAGCATGGTCTTACCTGTGGCAAAGCTAAAAGTAATATTTAAGATCATAGAGAATAACTTATTTAAAAAGAAGCAGAATTTATCATGTAGAATGTAGATGGTACTGGAACAAATATTGACTAATATCTTGTTCCTATTAAAGCATGGTCTTACCTGTGGCAAAGCTAAAAGTAATATTTAAGATCATAGAGAATAACTTATTTAAAAAGAAGCAGAATTTATCATGTAGAATGTAGATGGTACTGGAACAAATATTGACTAATATCTTGTTCCTATTGAAGCATGGTCTTACCTGTGGCAAAGCTAAAAGTAATATTTAAGATCATAGAGAATAACTTATTTAAAAAGAAGCAGAATTTATCATGTAGAATGTAGATGGTTCTGGAACAAATATTGACTAATATCTTGTTCCTATTGAAGCATGGTCTTACCTGTGGCAAAGCTAAAAGTAATATTTACGATCATAGAGAATAACTTTTTGAAAAGAAGCAGAATTTATCATGTAGAATGTAGATGGTACTGGAACAAATATTGAATAATATCTTGTTCCTAATGAAGTATGGTCTTACCTGTGGCAAAGCTAAAAGTAATATTTACGATCAATTAATACTTATTTAAAACTAGCTGCCTGCTCCGGCTTCACTCGGACGGTAATTTTTTTAACCATAAATTGAGAAGTAACCTATCCTATTTTTTAAGTTGGATCAAACTGCACACGGTGTGCAAATTTGATTGAAATCGGTTAAGTAGTTTCGGAGTCCATCGCGGACAAACAACGTGACACGTATTTTATATATATCAAGATGTATCAAAATTTATCATGTAGAGCAGAGGTTCCCAAACTTATTTCATGTAACGCCCACTTTGAAAATCAGTTGTTTTGTAGCGCCCCCCCCCCCCTCGTTTTTTTCTTGTCAATAACCTCAATAACATATTTGTTGCGCCTAGTTTAAAAAAAAAAACATTTTTTTCAAGATTTATACCGCCCCCCTCCAGGCTTCCAGCGCCCACAAGGGTGCGTTATCGCCCACTTTGGGAAAGGCTGATGTAGAGGGTACTGGAACAAATATTGAATAATATCTTGTTCCTTTTGAAGTCTTACCGGTCGCGATGCTAAAATTAATATTTACAATCATAGAGGCAAGTTATTTCAAATTTAGCAAGATTTATCGTGTAGAGCAGAGGTGCCCAAACTTATTTCATGTAACGCCCACTTTGAAAATCAGTTGTTTTGTAGCCCCCCCCCTCGTTTTTTTCTTGTCAATAACCTCAATAACATATTTGGTGCGCCTAGTTTAAAAATAACATTTTTTTCAAAATTTATACCGCCCCCCTCTAGGCTTCCAGCGCCCACAAGGGGGCGTTATCGCCCACTTTGGGAAAGGCTGGTGTAGAGGGTACTGGAACAAATTTCGAATTATGATGTCTTGTTTCTTTTGAAGTTTGGGCTTAATTTGGCAAAACTAAAACTAATATTTAAGATTATTTCAATAAGCTGTTTGTAATTTATCAGGGTTTTTCATGTAAAGTTTACTAGAGCAAATATAGGTGAAGAAGCCATTTCAAAAAAAAAGAGCTAACATTGAATTTTAATCAGTCTTGATCCTTTTAACCGACTTTCAAAAGAAGGAGGTTAAGTATGTGTTCGACTCCTATACTTTTTTATAGCTATTGCCTATTGGGATAAAAACTATCCAATGTTAATCCAAGTTACTCTCTATGTGTGTGCCTAATTTCATGAAGATCGGTTCAGCAGTTGTTGCGTAAAGGAGTAACAAACAAACATACAAACTTTCGCATTTATAACATTAGTAGAATGTGTGTTAATCGATTTCTCCGTCATTTCAGAATTGATTTAAAAAAAACGTTTAAAGTGCGTACCTACTTCCGATGTGTTGACTCGCTTACCGTGAAAGTTACGTTAGATGATTTTTGGGAACGTCAAGAATGACACTCGGCCTATATATCACCTTGCTTATAATATCGTATTAAATACATTTGTTCATGTCTTTCAAGTCTATTAATACTATCAGATACTTTGGTTAATTCAAAATAATGAGTTTATTCTGTATGCAGTAATACTAAATAATTTTAGTCATTTTACTTTTCATTTAGATATCTTTGTCTATCGTATACCCTGGAATAGTATCTACAGAAGCAAGTAATTGCAAAAGTAGCTAAATGTATCATGTAGTGACTGACGGGATAATGTTAACTAGTGGTCGCCCATTGGTCGAAATTCGACCATAATACATATTAATATAAAATAAGTAAGTATCTTCACGCCCATATCCCCGAAGAGTAAGGCAGAGGTACAACCAAGGCACCCACGACTAGCAGAAGACACTAAGTCCCACAATGTGATAGGTGGCAAGCCTATCGCCAACCGGGCACATTTCCAATCCCGACCAACATTTTTTTTTAATTAGAAAATTGGAAAAATCCAATTTTCTTTATGTTGGCTGACCCGGGATTCGAACCCAGGACCTCATGCAGTCAAGTCCAACACCCGGACCGCTAGACCACAGAGGCGACATATTAATATCTTTTTGATAAGAACGCTATCTTCATTTCTCAAGACCAACTACTTTGCTTCCAAACTTTATGAATAGTTAGTGATCTTCCGTGATCTTTTATCGTTATCATCAACATATTTGTTTGTGTGTGTGAAATGTATGGTAGTGTGTGTAATGTTTTATTTATTGATTTAATGTACTTAATAAGCATTATTATTGAAAAATATTAGCGTTCTGCACTTCTCCTACACATAAACTATAAGTGCGCCAAATTTTATGCTCCTGCGTCCACGCAATTTTCGTAAAAAGGGGTCCAAAGTTTTGGCATTACGTATTAATATATAGATGTTTATAATATTAATTATGAAACAATTACTGAATCTGTATTGTTTTTTTTTCTGTGACAATAGAAGTTTAAGTAGTATCTATAAAAGGAAGTAATTAAAATTTACTCGCGATGTATCGTGCATAGAATAGTAAATTAGATTTGTTCGTATTATTTTTTAACATATTGAATTATCATGTAATTTTTTTGTTTATCACTTACATAGCTAAAATGGTAATAATTCTAAAAGCAAGTGATTTTAAACCAGAAATTAGCTAGGTGTATTGTGTAGAGAATACAGGTCTAGCTTTGTTTTTGAAATGAAATGAATTAAACTTGAAAAATACTCAATTATGATCATTTTCATTCTTTTCGACGTTGTTGAATTAGGTCACAATAGGTTATAGTCAAACAAATACTGACACGATTTGAAATATCTTGTTCGTATTTCAAAGAAAACAATTTTGATTTAATTTAATTATTTGACGTAGCAATTCATTAGCAAAAAAATTAGATACTAAAAACGGAATCATGAAACAATATTTTTTTACTATAAATTTTAAAGAAAGAAAAAATTTCGCCCCAGACAGGATTTGA
>NJDC01004722.1:7417-17580 GCA_002245475.1 Calephelis virginiensis
CTCTTTCAAACACCATTATTTTGGTTTTCATCGCATTCAAATGTAAGCCCCTTTCTTTACAATCTCTTTCTATAACTGTGACCAGTGTTTGCAGCTCAAAACAAGTAAATATGTAAAATTATACAAAAGCGAGTTTATCTCTAAAAGAGATTTATTCCAGCAAACCTTAAATATAGAGAATGCATAAAAGAAGAGTAGAAAAGAAGATATTATCAGCTAGGCGTTTCTTACGTCGAGCCATCCAATTCATGAACAATACTTAGTTCAATATCAGTTCTCCCACCACCACCTCGGAATCATGACCTATACTTCTAATAAAGAACCGTCAAAATTGGTTTGCTGTTGGACGACTAATCGCTTAACAAACATACAAAAATATAAGAGTTGAGTACCTCCGCAGTTTTAAAATAGATAAATAAATATTCCTGGACAAGTTACACAAATTGAATCTAACCCCAAGGTAAGCAAATTATATGCTTGTGTTATGGGTGTTAGTCAACGACACTAATACAAAGAAGTACGTGGTTGTTTATATTAAATTTAGCTTTAAAAGACAGCTGATGTATTTCCTGATAGAAAGACGTATTTGTCGTCCAGAAATTTTAAATTTTAGCACGTACCCTGCTAGGCATCAATAGAAAAAATCCTGTCAGTAGCTTATGCGTGAAAAGTTAACATATAGACTGACAAACATATAAATAGCCCTCATATTGGGATTCTAAGTAGGTACATACTATATACTATACTTACAAATCGTTGTTTTTATTTCATGTACAGAGCTAGTTTTGTAACTTTTTTTAATTTAAATTAGAAGTCAGCGAACAAGCACATGACTCTCTTGATGGTAGGAGAAAATAAATAAATATTCCTGGACATGTTACACAAATTGAATCTAACCTCAAAGTAAGCAAATTATATGCTTGTGTTATGGGTATTAGTCAGCGACACTAATACATATAAATACTTAAATAGATACCAGAATAAATTCAATAAACACCCAGACCCGGAAATGCAGACATCTAAATATTCATCACACAAATTGCCGTCGGTAATCGAACCCGAGCCTCGCGGTGGCTTATAAGCACCATAGACGTTAGAAGCGCGTATTTGTCCTAAGGCTGGGATGGATGGCTTATCGTGGTAGTGTGCTGGCTACCCTACCCTTCAGACCGAAACGTAACGGTCATCATGGCGATAGAAATAGGTGAAGCGACTGACTCTTACCCTGGCCTGCTGCTGCACAGCGCTCTGCTACCAGTTAAATATAATTTAAAATCACTTTTCGGGCTGCTGATCCAATGAAAAAAAGTTTGAAAAACATACAAGCAAATTGATAACCTTCTTCTTCTCTTTCTTTTAGTGCCGGTTGAAAAGAAAATCAAACAATAAAAAACACTTAAATACACAAATACGTCAGCTAATATTATACTATCTTATATATAAAATTCTCGTGTCACAATATTGGTTCCCGTACTCCTCCGAAACAACTTGACCGATTCTCATAAAATTTTGTAAGCATATGGAGTAGGTTTTGGAATCGGCCAACATCTATTTTTCATAGTGACAAGGATGGCTAACTGAATTTTTTTTACAAAAACACATTAAAAAAGTAGCAGAACACCGTCTGCCGGGTCAGCTAGTTTTAATATATTTTTAAACACTTATTCCATCATCCACCATATCTACCTGTACACTGAATTTCAAATAAACGTAAGTCATACCAGGATTATCTGGCAAACAAAATGAAATAGCCTGTGGCGACATAATCTCATAAAATACGAATCTAATTTCATGGACTCTTGCTTTCATAGCAGCTATAAGTTCAAATAGAATGAGAAAACTGAAACTCGTGAGGTGGAATACGAGGACTCACGACTGACGACTTCAGGATGGAGTTCAGAGTTATTGTCTTTGCTGGAGTAAGTTTTTTACCTGACGAATACGAATATACACTTGTTTTGTAGTTGACACTTGCACTTATCCACAATATACTTTTTTTAACACTTTCTGCTACTTTCTAGCCAACCGGTTTCACTTTTTACGTCATCATCAGGGCTTTGAAACCAAAGACAAAAATATAATCTTATGTTTCTGGCGTATGTGTGTCTGTGTGTAAGATTCTTCATAAATTCGTTCCTTTCGATGAGATGTTTGAGATAAAGATCAATAGACATTCAACCTTACCTTAACCTTACCTATTTCTGCCATAGCATCAGTGCTTGCCATTGACGTGTTCCGGTCCGGAGGGTAATAAGCCGGTAAACTTACTTCGAGGACTAACATCCCGGTCTCAGGTTGGCAACGCACCATTAACACCTTTGGTGTCTCTAGGCGGCGTGAATTTCTTAGCATCAGGAAATCTGCTTGTTTGCCTTCCAATGTCATAAAAAAACAAGCAAATGTTCCTTTTGAAGCATGAAGATGTTTCAGCATCAATTTGTCATCTCATAGAGTAGTCGAAATTATCTGAAAATAATAAAACATTTTTTAAATGAACAGTTCAAATCATTATATTGTTATTTGTTATGTTCAAAATATTTTATCAATATTTAAAAAATAATAAATAAATAATTAAAATTCCTGTACAAGTTACACATATTGAATATAACCCCAAAGTAAGCAGATTATGTTATGCATGTATTATGGGTGTTAGTCAACGATTTTAGAAATACCTAAACGAATCTTATTTCATAGAAATAAACAGATACCGGAATAAATCTAATAAACACCCAAACTTGGAAATGCAGACATTTAAATGTACATCACATAAATGCCTGCTCTGTCGGGAATCAAATCCGGGTTTCGCGGTTGGTCAGTGTAGTAAAGCATATACGTTAGCAACTCTACCAACGAGGCAGTAAAAAAAACAATACAAAAATCGACGATATTTGGAAAAGAAGTGTTATCAGTCTTATGACGTGTCTGAGCGTCTGTAGCATCATTACTACTAAAACGATGGACCTATTTACTTGCGGATACGTTCCATCGGAGGTAATAGATTCTTTCTTCTATTAGGTACAGTTGTTTATATTCATATTTTTCCGAGAGTCAAAATTATCTTAGCAAATACAACTCTCAATGTTACTTGTGCACAATGTTCAGATTAAAAAAGAAGAAAATAATTCGAATATTTCCATAGCGCATTTAGTCAAAACAAAATAAATATAAAATGCCTTAAGGCTTTATAAACTTTCAGCACAGTTAACTTGGGGAGCTATACTTGTTCAGATAATTTTGAAAGCCCTGCCTAAATTTAAACATGATTTTTAACATATTTTAAACATCCTGTGGACTTTTAACTATTTTGTGATATAAACTGCTTTCATCAAATTCCTATTATAGTTTCAGGTCGTTTTGCCTACTCTAAAAAGTCAGATCAATTTAATGCTCAAAGTACAATGCTCTTTTTTAATTTCAGCTTATATTTGGATGTTACAGTGTCAGTTTGCGACGACAGCTTGAGCACATAAATGTAAGCTTACTTATTAAAAAAAACACCCGCTAAATATTTAATATAAACAACCCTCTTTCAAAATTGTTCTGTAATTCCTAGTTTATATTTAGAGGATCCTTTAGAATAAGTAAGCTGTATATCAAAAAAATGTTTATTAATTTGTTAAAGTACACTATTAAAGTCTCCGAAACCGGCGTGTTTGTATGAAAAGGGTTATGAATGTGAGGGAAGCAAGACAGGTTTGTCAGAATCGTGAGGTCTGGCACTCGATAATCTCTGCCTACCCCGTAAGGGACTTGGCGTGAAGATATGTATGTATATTTTTTAAGTATTATATCTTCCAAATGTTGATTTCTGTGCGATTGATCGATGGCTCCTGAATGCCTGGATAACGATAATTTTATCGCGATTGCTGCATTTTCGTCACAATTTTTTTCCTAATGCACTAAGGAAATCAGTTTACTTAAGTAAAATTTAAATGAGGAATGTGTGAAGGCCAATTTAAGTATCTTCTTCTGGATATCAATTTGCCTGAGAAAGTTTCACGAACTCATGGTAGAAACGAAAGTATTAGACGTGAGTTATGTCCGATCCGATGGTAGTTTTTAGTATTATATAGACACGTCACAAGTGTCTCTTGTAAGGTGAATGAGAATTAAAATATTTTCTATTCTATGCTAGTCGCCTCTGTGGTCTAGCGGTGCGGGTGTTGGACTTGACTACATGAGGTCCCGGGTTCAAATCCCGGGTCGACCAACAAAAAGAAAAATTGGATTTTTTCAATTTTCTAATAAAAATAAAATATTGGTCGGGATTGGAAATGTGCCCGGTTAGCGATAGGCTTGCCACCTATCACATTGTGGGACTTAGTGTCTTCGGCTAGTCGTGGGTGCCTTGGTTGTACCTCTGCCTACCTCTTCGGGGATATGGGCTTGAAGATACTTATTCTATTCTATTCTATGTAGCTCCGTCCTGCTGGAGTCATGTTCCTTGGTTATAGCCAGAAAATTTTTGCAGTTTAGTCACCAAGAAGTCATCTAATATCTTTATATAGCGCACTAATTTCTCTGTTACTGCACGCCCTCTTTGATCTTCAAATTCAAAAAAGTGAAGGCCGATAATTCCTCGGACCGATATCGCCACCCATACGGTCACTTAAGGCGAATGAAGAAATTTCTGATGCTTGCGACTCGGTTTTCGGATTCATTGCACTCCAGTAGCGGCAATTCTATTACATGTCCATTTTAATCAAAATGAGCTTTATTCGAAAACAAGATGTAGCTAAACGTTGAAAAGTTCTTAATTGTCTGTCACCTATTCTGACTGACTACTTAGAGAACTATATTACTTGTTAGCTATTGCCTGCGGCGTTGCCCGCGTGGTATCAAAGGAACATTGTTTCGGGATAAAAACTATCCTATGTGTTAATCCAAGTTACCCTCTATGTGTGTACCTAATTTCATGAAAATCGGTTTAGCAGTTTTTGAGTCAAAAAGTAACAAACAAACGAATAAACAGCCAAACTTTTGCATTTATAATATTAATAGGCTTTCGTCTGACTGCACTTGCAGAATAATTACACAGTCACGAATACTAGATTGTCACATTAGATAGGGATAAGGGAATCACATGCCTACCTAAACATTAAATAAGCTTTATGGTTTTCAGCAAGCAAAACTTGAAAGTCAAGGACTTTTAAAACCTCGAGAACTACTATCCAAAGAAACTAAGTCCTCTGTAAGTTTAGTTTTAATACAAATATAATTTATAAATAATAATAAATAAAAATATTCCTGGACAAGTTACACAAATTGAATCTAACCCCAAAGTAAGTAAATTATATGCTTGTGTTATGGGTGTTAGTCAACGATTCTTATACATATAAATACTTAAATAGATACCAGAATAAATTTAATAAACACCCAGACCCGGAAATGCAGACATCTAAATGTTAATCACACAAATGCCTGCCCCCGTCGGGAATCGAACCCGAGGCTCGCGGATGATCGGTGTAGTTAGGCGTGTACGCTAGCCACTCGACCAGCGAGGCGGTCAAAAATTTAGTAAGTTTAGTTTAAGCTGTACTTCCCTTTTTTGTTTTGTAAGTTAGCAAACAAGCAGACAAGATGGTCATAGGTTGACACCTATGACCATCTTTTATATACATTTATAACACACACGTGTGACACAACAAAACTCGTATTGTGAATATATTATGGTTGACTCTTACAAAGGGAGAACCACCTTCTTGTAGATATACAAAAAAATATACAAATAGTGCATTGAAGGATAGCGCACACTTGGACAGGCTGCATCGAGGTGCGTCGCAGCGCTACAATCCGCCTAAATCAACTCAACAAAACCAGAACATACATACATATCTTCACGCCAAGGCCCTTTCGGGTTATGTATAGAGTATTGGGTTCCAAACCTCACGATCCTGATAAACCTGTCTGGCTTCTTCACATTCATGACATCCCTTTACATACAAACTGCCAGTAGCGCCACTTTTCTTAATTGACGATTTTAAAGTAGAGTTGTCACTCTTTTCGTTTACTATTTTTTTTGGTACTGAGGAACAAAAATCCGCTGATGCGATGCGGCCTGCCTAAGTTTGCTTTACAATGCGATGTGCCCCGACCGACTCGCTCTGTCCTGTCAAAGGTGTGCGCTGTCCTTATAAGGATTATCCGTAAATTTATATGATCATAAAAGCTTGTCGCACGTTTTATTTGTATTAATAAACTAGTATCAATTTATTTATGTAATACATGTTTAGTTTAAATTATAAAAATTTCAACACCCAGACAAATATACTTACATACATAAATTGCTAATTACATAAAATCTTTTAATAATTTATTTACGTTCATTAAATAACTTATTTTTTTGTTTTTATTATGCTGTTTCTTTCTACAGTTATATTTTATAAGAATAAAGTTAACAAAATGAAAGCTAAAGTAAAATAATAAAAAAAAATTGTATTTCAGAGACGATCCTTCTACCAATATGATCCTCGAGAGCTGTCCAGAATACTGGGCGTTCCCGGAGAACCTAATCATCTTCCTGAAGCAGAGCCTATCTTGCCCGGTCACACTCTTCTCAGGCCAGTGTTAGGGATGCTGAAGTCTTCTGTCAAGTTCCCACACAAGGACCTGGAAGATGGCGCAGGAGTTTACGGAAATATCGACAATTTAGGAGAAACGTAAGGCCTCAAACTGAATCTCAGCGATTGCGGGGCGGCGGCGAGAGCGGCGCGATCTAACACATAGATTCTTATTGAAGTGAACTGGATGTCAGCGGAGCGGGCAGCGGCGCGGGCGCCCGAGTGACGAGCGACCGTGAAGTGGCCTCCCTGCGATTGAGTTAACGTAGTGCTGTTCCCCTTTTTTTACTATTTGTCGATAAATTTACGTACATTGCGGTATTTTACCGGAAGAAATAATGAGTGAATTTTTTAAAAGATCACCAATTTGGAATCGCAAAACATGTAAATCATAAAAAAAGAGTATAATATTTCTAGCTGGGTTCTGAATCGAACTCTATATATAAAAATGCAATATAATCAAAATCGCCACACTTATTCCTGTATAGTCGCGAAACTTGTCGGGTTATTGTCTCTGTTCATGATAATTATTAGACAAGTCGCCTTTTTATTTCCCTTGTTTACAACAAGGATGAACATATTTTGCCCATAATAAGTCGAAGTAATCACAATCACTCAGTTCCAAGAGATGTTGCCGCCGCGCCGTATCGACATCTTGCTCACATCAAACACAACACTTCGTCGCCGCGACACGAGCGATCTGGCCGCTGATATCGAGTTCGGGCACAGCTCGCCGCGCCCGCGCCCGCCCCGCTGTCGCCGCCGCCCCGCAAATCGCTGAGATCCAGTTTAAGGCCTATGAGCTTTTAGCGGATTCTATAATACGTTTTATAGGTCCAGTGGTTTAAGAGGCGTCAGATTGTTTCATTTCAATGTCAATATTTTGACCACTGTTGACCCATGTCTTCTAAGTGTAGCACCTGGATCTGTCACAAGACATGCTGCTTTCTTGAATAGCAGCTCGTAATACCTGAAAAAAGGTTAAATGTGTAATTACGAACGAGATATCTGATTGCGCTGTGCAGAAACTTTTCCGAGGGATGATCCACTTGCTAACTTACCTTTCCTGCCACCATAATGACTTAGTCAATTGTCCAGAGACTAGCGCAGTCAGTAGACTTGCACATTAGACCTCAAATATAAAAGGACAGCGACTTTTTATGCCAAGGTTATATTTTATACAAGTGCTGAAGCATTAGTCGAAATTGGCGTCTATACTTGTGGATATGGACCTCTATTTTATTTTGTAGTATCTATATACAACACACATGACAGTAGGCAAAACACGTTATGAAGATGATAGTAATTATCAAATACAAAGTTTTCAACAAAAAATATATGAAAATGTCAACTTTTTTTTTTCATGAAGAGCAATCAAAAAACACTTGTGATGCATCCACATAAGGTCTTACCAAAATAAGTGTTCAAATTTTTAGATAGTGTTAAGTTCTTGTGATAAGAGATATCTACTATAAAATTATTTTTTCACTTGACATGGAGCATACAAAATATGCCATGATGTCTTTTAATTCACTTTATAAGATCACTGATTGATTGGTTCGCCTTGCTTATATTATATTATATTATATTACATTATATTACTAACATCATTTTTCATTTAGATATAGTTTATTAGACTGCATCGTCACTGTCTCAAAAATTTGAACATACATTTTTGAAGAACCCTACACAATTCTAAAATCCACCACTGGACCGGAACTATTGTATACAGGGTTACTGGTAACCAACGCATAACATTTCTAGGTTTAGTACATCAAAAGCAACAACCCTAAATATTTTGTTAGAAATAGAAAAAAGCGAAAAAAGAATTTGGTTCTTCATACAAAACTTCATCGTCCTCTGACAAAATGTATAAAGAACCAAATTTTTTTTAAGATTCTCTAAAAGTTGTGGAACAAAAGCTGTTGGTTTTAATGTACAAACGCCGCCTAGAAAGGTAATGCGTTAGTTACCAGTAACCCTGTATATTCTCCATATTAGTTCCATTAATATATTTTGAAAAGAAAAGAAAAAAATATTTATTTGCGGAATATGAGGGTTACAAATATGTTACAAAATAATTAAGGCGTTTCTACATATTCTACCAACTTGTGGGGTGCAAATATTTTAATAGTTATTAATTAAATCAGTTATTTTAATTATTTACTTACTATTTAAACAATGTTTATAGTATTGATTACATGATTATTTATTAATACAAACAATTTTTACAAGATAAATTAATTTATCCCTATCTACCGTAAACTACCATCGTTTCCAAACCTAGCCAGACAGGAGAAGAAACGGCGAAACAAACTCCTGCGCACCCAACATTCTGCAATAAAATTAATCATATAAGAAATACTTTATTATTTATTCTTATCTGCAAGAAAATCTTTGACACTATAATAATTTTCCTCTGAAAGTAAGTAATACCTTTTTTTCGAAATCCGTTTAATTTTATAATTTTAATGAAATTTAAACGCGTTTGCCAAAAAGTAACACACAAATATCGCTGTCTTTTTTTTAAAATTCAGTTTTCGAAATTTTATCCGGATAAACGTACTTAGAAGTTAAATAAAAGCTAGCAATAAAAACTGTACGTTTTATTAGGCTGTCTAATTTGATTCATCAGACGTGTAACTTTTGTTTTAGATTTGGTCGAAATGAAAGAGTTTTGTATTCCGGTTTTCGACGGTCACCTATGGACTATTTGATGGTAAGTGATAAAAAATGTTAAGAACGCTGATAAAATAGCAGCAGCATATTTGCGCGAAGTTCCTTGCTATGAAGGCAGATCGCATCGAGTTCCAAGTGGTATGATCCTTGTAAACCTATTAGCTGCCTTCAAATTCATTGATCATTTTAGACAAACACGCCAGTTTTGGAGACTCTTGACATAACCGTCTGACGAAAACCCTAGCGATTAATCATGAAATATCAACTTAAGTCTCCTCTGGTACCTACATGTATTAACATTCGTATTGTATATCTGTTTTGTCAATATTTCATTTCCATTCTTCACTACATAGTCTAAAACTAAGTTGTTTTTCTCTATCACTAAGACCCTTTGTATGCTTAAATCTTTAAAACTGCTCAACAGATTTTGATGCGGTTTTTTTAATAGACAAAGTGATTGAAGAGGTAGATTTATATGTATATTTCATAACCATGGAACGCCGGGGCGGGCCGCTAGTTATACATAAATAAACATTCTATACGGTTGCGAACATTGGTTTGCGTTCGTCTGGATGGTAGATTTCATCTTAATTGAAGTATAATGGGAGAATGAAAACAAAGTTTGCCTCAGGGATAACTTTGTTGGAAAGTGTGTTTACAACCTTATCTATACACAAATTAATCGTGATTAATTACTTACCAACTGTGCTACAGTTAATTCTAACGGTGAATAATGTTAAAATTAAATTAAAGAAATATTTATATCTTATCAGATTGATTGATCAATAGAAGGTCAAAATCTTCAATGTATGTAACTGTGTAGCATCTCTGCAAACCTTAGTGGTGTTTTTTGATGCTAACTTATTTAAACTATTTATATATATTTTCATGAAGTAAATTAAAAAAAACCGTCTAGCTTTAGAA
>NJDC01004722.1:18267-33130 GCA_002245475.1 Calephelis virginiensis
TACGGTTGCGAACATTGGTTTGCGTTCGTCTGGATGGGAGATTTTATCTTAATTGAAATATAATGGGAGAATGAAAACAAAGTTTGCCTCAGGGATAACTTTGTTGGAAAGTGTGTTTACAACCTTATCTATACACAAATTAATAGTGATTAATGACTTACCAACTGTCCTACAGTTAATTCTAACGGGGAATAATATTAAAATTAATTAAAGAAATATTTATATCTTATCAGATTGATTGATCAATAGAAGGTCAAAATCTTCAATGTATGTAACTGTGTAGCATCTCTGCAAACCTTAGTGGTGTTTTTTGATGCTAACTTATTTAAACTATTTATTTATATTTTCATGGAGTAAATTAAAAAAACCGTCTAGCTTTAGAACGTCTACAACGGAACCAACACATCATGCCTTTTATCACTTTCAACCCTGCTATCTATCCCAAAACGAATGCCTACAACTCGTATGAATTAATTGTACACTCCGCTGGAATGCGACCCCTCTCCCGCTGCCCCCTTCCCCCCCGGCACCCCGCATTCACAGCGAGCGCTTAATAGCGATAGCGTCTTTGTTACCGTTATCAAATAGATCTTTTATCAACATTAAAAAAATATAAATGCATGATAAATTAAATTTACAAATAACGTCACACCGTGAGGTTTTTGATATGACTAATGTGTTGCCAACCTCGCGGTTTTTACAACTTCACCGGACTTTATAGCGAGATGCACAGTTAATTCGTACGGGTTGTATATTCATGGTAGTGGGTATGAAGATACAACCCGTACGAATACTGAGAATTCTAAAATGATATCAATTAAACATCGTCTCTGTGGTCTAGCGGTTCAGTTGTTGGACTTGACTGCATGAGGTCCTGGGTTCGAATCCCGGGTCGGGCAACAAAAAGAAAATTGGGTTTTTCCAATTTTCTAATAAAAAAAAATGTTGCTCGGGATAGGATATGTGCCCGGTTGGCGATAGGCTTGCCATCTATCACATTGTGGGACTTAATATCTTCGGCTAGTCGTGGGTGCCCTGGTTGTGCCTCTGCCTACCTCTTCGGGGACATGGGCGTGAAGATACTTTACTTTAAACATCAACATTGTCGGCAAATGGTGCAGGTTGCGTGTTTAATTCCTGTTTGAAGTAAAAATTATGACTTTCTAAGCGACTTTGCAAAAATGTATAGTTATATGTTTGACTCCTATTTTTATATTTAATCAGCATTAACATCGTTGACAAATGGCGCAGGTTGCGTGTTTTCTAAGCGACTTCGCATAAATGTGGAGTATGACTCCTATTTTTATAATAATCGATTTTTTCGTACTTTCTAAATCGATTTCATTTTTTTTTTAAATAGAAAGAGCGTACCTCAGATATAGTGACATTGCTACCAAGTCTGAATTTAATAATTGAACCCCAGTGAAATCGATGATAATATAACTTATTTTTTGAGTACTGTTTCATCCCTATATTTCCCAGCTACATGCTGAATTGCAGTAAACAGCACAATTCAGCAATAATACAGTATAAATACACCAGTTTCCATAGGATTCAGCCAGTCTGATATTATCATTCGAATTGCTGCCCAACAACGGACCTGGTTTTTGCCTGCTGGTTGGCCTCAGCAAGGAGATTGACTAGTATCCGGGTCGACTCTGCCCAACACTAGGGCCCATGTCAGTAGTAAAATCCAAGTACCTCGCGAATCCAAGTCAAGTAAAGTGTAGTGCGGAAAATAATAAGTGTAATAAAAGTATACTAAAGGTATAATAAAGTTGTGTCTTCCCAAAAGTGTTTTTTTATAAGTGTCGGGAAGACGAAACTAAACTGTAGATGGCTTCTAGTTGAAATCAAAGTCAGTTTGTGTGGCAATACTACGCTTGAATTACGAAGAAAAAAATATTTTATACGCTTAGTAGCGTAGTATACGCTTGAATTACGAAGAAAAAAATAATTTATACGCTTAGTAGCGTAGTATACGCTTGAATTACGAAGAAAAAAATATTTTATACGCTTAGTAGCGTAGTATACGCTTGAATTACGAAGAAAAAAATATTTTATACGCTTAGTAGCGTAGTATACGCTTGAATTACAAAGAAAAAAATATTTTGTACGCTTAGTAGCGTAGTATACGCTTGAATTACGAAGAAAAAAATATTTTATACGCTTAGTAGCGTAGTATACGCTTGAATTACGAAGAAAAAAATATTTTATTCTCAATAGGAGGATGATTCATTAAAATTTTCATGCCAAGCAGATAACTACCAATAATAGAATTTTACTATGTGATTTAATGTTATTTCAGATCGTGCCTTCTTCGAAATCAAAATATAATAAACCAAAGTAAGTAAGCGAAACTATTACTGCAACTTTATTTGTATGTTTGTTGCATGATTATCTGGCCAATAGCAAATCGATTTTAACGATTCTTTTTAAGAAAGATAGGTCATGATCCGACTGGTGGTTTTAAAATAAGCTTCATAGTGTATATATTTTTACTTATGTTGTTGTTACATAGATAGAGAGCATATAGATATCTGTTAGCTTACCCTTGAATCTCGATATCTTGATAATTGGAAATTGGAATCGTTTAAGTCGTTTTTGGTACTTTTCAATACATTACTAGCGGATGAATATTTTGTTACAAATAAATTTAAAAAAAATTGATAAATAAATTTATTGTTTAATTTAAGTAAATGTTATTAATTCAACACAGCAGTATTGTGTTCAAAAGTACCTAAAATGACTTTTTTTAATGACTACTTTGTTGCTAACCTCGCGGTTTTTACAACTTCACCGAGCTTTGTGAGCCGAGCAGAGTGCTCAGCCCGAGGTAAAATGACATACTCGATTCTAATTTCCAATATTGCATGAAACCAGCTTCAAGAGTAACCCTACTCAATAGAGAACATTATTGTCTCTCAAAAACTACTGGTAGGATGTTAATAAAATTTACTTGGGACCATGTCAAAACCGTTTGATATCTATGTAAAGCGTACGTAAACGTAACATACGTAACGTATCTTGGACTTAATTAAATAGTTAGTGCCGGTTTTTGCAGTTTTGCTCTTATTTTATAATATTGGAACGCAAAAAAGCATATAATCACCTCTATGGCGTTTCAGTTGTTGGACTTGACTGCACGAGGTCCTGGGTTCGAATCCCGGGTCGGGCACCAAAAAAATTGGGTTTTTCCAATTTTCTAACAAAAAAAATGTTGCGCGGGATTGGATATGTGCCCGGTTGGCGACAGGCTTGCCACCTATCACATTGCGGGACTTAGTGTCTTCGGCTAATCGCGGGTGCCCTAGTTATTTCTCTGCCTACCTCTTCGGGGATATAAGCGGCAAGATACTTACTAAAAAAGCGTATAAATTTCCTAATGGAAGAAATTTGCGGCGCCTAGATACACCAAAGGTGCTAAAGGTGCTTTGCCAACCATTGATGTTAGGCCTCGAGCAAAAGTAATTGTACCGGCTACCTTATCCTATAAACCAGAATACGTCAATGGCAAGCACTGATTTCATAGCGTCAGGAATAGATAGAGCGTGCTATTAATTCGGGAGAAACGCTACGAAACGTAATCACCTAGTTACATGTCACAGTGTTAGTCACGACAAGCCTATGCTCGTCTTTTATGAGTTGCCTGGTAGGAAGGCAGGTGGTCTAATATGCAAAAGAGCTCAGACCAACACGGGAAACTATCTACAAACGTTCAAAACGTCACAATCATACTAAGGAATAAAAAAAATTTTACGTGGACTTAATAAGTGACACTCGTGGGCGTTTTCTTAAACTGCCACCGGATTGAAATCCCAGGCAACACTGAGAAGATCCAGCGAAAAAAATCAGCAGTACAAAAAAGCATTCAGTAGAATTCTAAACCTCTCCCTTTTAAAAAATACAATTGAATTAATAACCTCCTTTTGAAGACAGCTTAAAATACTACAAGGTGTATGAAACAAATTTATAATTCAGAAAATGTTGCGGCGGAGTGAGAGGGTTGGGAAATTTCTTTGAAATACCCCTTTAACTAAAACAAAGAAACTTTCATAAGAGTTCTTATAACTCAGTAGGTTTACCTTTGAAACTAATTTAGGTTTTGGAAAAACGTTTATTTTCAGGCTCAACTTGGTATCGATAATTTTGGACTTGGTAAGTTATTTTTTTACATTGACCTGCGGGGCTATTCAGTATCTGTTTAGTGATTATCGCTGGGTAAAGTGTACATCAAAAAGCTGCCAAATGACGTGTTTTGTATTTGCTATCTCAATTGTATTTATGTTGGTCACAAGAGATAGAAAATATAAAACACGTCAGTTGAAAGCTATTTGATGTACATTTTGCCCAGTGATCATCACTAAAAAGTAGACTTGTTATTGCTCAGTCCCAATAAAGATCGCTCCGTACTAGTTCAATTATTCGAGTGTACTAGTTCGGACTTCTAGTACTATTAGTTCAGTAGTACATTACAAAAAGTTACGTCTCACGACTCTCACGCCCGTCACGGAATGAATTATATTTTGATTTTCCCTTATACTTTGCAGGCTTAGGAATTTCATTCTAAAATGTTTATGAGAAGTTTTATCTCCATTTGTAGTGTCATTTTTAGAATGGTGTATTAAAAAATAAAAATATTTACAACGATTGGTATTTTTCTGATATTTGTTATTTATTTATGTTATATTATAAATGTTTATAAAAATATTTACATTACATATGTAAAATGTGTTTGAAATATTTATCAACTTTACAATATTTATCAAATAATTTCTAATATTCGTCAAACTAATTAACTACGATCTCTATTTCAATAACAGTAAAGGTCAAAATAACATAAATTGTTCGTTCGATCACATCTTAAACACCTTGTCCAATAGCAGCGTGCAACAAACAATTCATTCTTCGTATTCATATGTCATTCTGTTCTTTATCTATGATTTCATTCTTCATGAAACATTGGGAACGAGATGTACTAAATGAACGATTAAGCATACGGTTACGGATTATTTCGTTCTAGTTCTGTGAACTGAATGAAGTCTTATTAGTTCTTAGTACATGAACTAAGCAAGCCTACTAAAAATATACTGAATAACCCCGCTCATAGACTTGTAACTACGAGTATGAATACTGAATTTAAATGTCATTCAGCTGACAGTTATGCAAAATTTATATTCAGGTAAAGGTTCAACGTAACTATTTTTTTTAATAAACAATAAAAACTGAAAAAAAGTAATTAGATAAAATGTTTAATCAGAAGAGAAATAGGGATTATTTTTTATATCTATATACGTATGAAAGAAAGTCTTGTAAGTTACAATATTTAACCAACTTGGCTTAACCGATTTGGCTGAAATTGATAGGGCGGTAGTTCAGAACCAGGAGACGGACACAGGACACTTTTTATTCCTTTAGACTGTGAGGTGACTAGAAAAGTAACACTTTAATTTTCCCATGCAAACTAAAACAGCTAGTTAGCAGTAAAAAAACAACTAGTTTATGATAAAATAAAATGAATCACATATGACCAAATCCTATTAATATTATAAATGCGAAAGTTTGTAAGTATGTATGTATGGATGTTTGTTACTCTTTCACGCTCGAATGGCTGAACGGATTTGTCTGAAATTTGGAAGACAGATAGATTGTCACCTGGATTAACATATAGGCTATTTTTAATCCCGATCGCACACCGGGTTCCTGTGAAAACGCGGGCGAAGCCGCAGGTAGCAGCTAGTTTTAAATAAAATGAAAAATACTGATTTGCAGGATGAGTGTGTCAAAAAGATTCCAAAACATTGTTTAGGCATTCCAAAATATTCTTCAACATTGTTATGTGAAAATATTTAAATAGGTATTTGTAAAAAAAAATGTTTATTACATTACTTCATATCGCATATTTTAACACATCATATTATTATATGTTTAAATCCTAACCCTTAAAATGTATGAAAAAAAATTGGTAAATGGGCCAACCATTACGTACAAGTTAGTACAACGTGTGCTCAATGGTGTTTTAAGAATAAGTTATTTAGATTTCATATGCTCGTATTTACAGGATAATATGAAGTTGGCCAACAAACAGGTGCAAAATATGTATCACAGACTAAAACTTCCTGGAAAACAGTAAGTTTCTATCCTTTTGATTACAGTAGGGTTAATCTTGAAACTCGATTCATGCAATACTAGTGGTCGCCCGTTGCTCGATCGACCATAATAAAATGTTAATATCTTGTTGATAAGAACACTATCTTCATTTCTTAAGACCAACTACTTTGTTTCCAAACTGTATGGTGCGCTATCTGTGAGCTTTTATCGTTATCATCAATATATTTGTTTGTGTGTGTCAAATGCATGGTAGTGTGGGTAATGTTTTATTTATTGATTTAATTTACTTTATACTCATTATAATTGCAAAATATTAGCGTTCTGCACTTCTCCTACTCATAAACTATAAGTGTGCCAAATTGTATGCGCCTCCGTCAGCACAATTTTCGTAAAAAGCTTCACGTATTAATATATAGATTGGAAATTGGCATCGAGTACGTCATTTTAATTACTCTTAAACACTATACTGGTGAAGTATTAAAACTTAATTAGTAGTAGGTAAAAATTTTTTTTTCTAAGTTCATTGAATTTATTTGTAACTGAATGTTACTAATTTGCTAGAACTGTGTTTAAAAATACCTAAAATGTTATATAAGATCCTAATTTAAAGGTTGCATGGCATCGAGATTCAAGAGTATACCTACTGTTCCTTTTCCATCTAACTTCATAGTACTAGGAATGGAGTATTGAGGGAACATATCCATACTGCACATTCATCATTTAGGTCTTCAGAATGTTCCATTTTGATGATCAAAGGCGTTCAGTTTTTAGTCACTTCAACAATATCGTAACTTTGCTGCGATAAAAGTGAAAACAGACGTATATGTACAAAAAAAAATTGTAACTTTTATCTTTTCATGGAAAAATCTATCAATGAGATAATCAGGAAAAGGACACAGGATCCTTTTCATTTCAGTTCTTTCAGTTGCGAGGTAACTAGGAAAAACAACATTCTGATTTTCTCATGCAAACTGAATGGTTATAATGAAGTTCTCCGGAACATAATACGAAGATGAGGAGGGACTGTAGTTATATCATTATCGTCAAGGAATGATGAAAATGGAAAAAAAACGACGGGTTGCACTCCGGGAGTGCCGGCAGAAGTGAAAACTTGAATATAAACGTTGTGCATTTTTGATATTTCGGAATGGTTAGGCATTAATTTTGCACGAATTGCTTTATTAGTATGAAAGTACTATAATTTTTGTGGTAGTATACAATATACATTTATTGCGCTATCGTACACAAATATGACAACACAAACGTTCTCGCAAGCGCCCTGCGCCGTCTAAACTAAACAGCAGGCGCAGGCATACAGTAGAAAGAAAGGGGGATACTTCCTCTCCTACGCCACGCCGGCTGTTTACTATCCATCCGTCTTACGAATTTTCGATCAGGTCACGTGACCTGACGCAAGTTCAGAAGTTTTTACACAGTCCAAAAAAAGTGCACAATGCCGCTAAAGAAGCTTTCACTTCATAAAAATGTCACGTAGTATATTATCCACGCTTTTTGCGCAATTTGCACTCTGGGAAATTGGAATTGGTTTAATGCCAACTTCTACAGAAATGTTGAGTCACACTTGGGAGACTCGGCTCATAGATTTAACTGTAGATGATTTGCTTGCGAATGTAAGAAGTAAGAATCCAAATCAAATAGCTGTAATTGCCTCTGCCTTTGTTCTAGCGAGTCGTCGTCAGACTTGAGTCCCGGTTTCGATTCCCAAGCTGAGCAACAATAAAATTGTGTTTTTTTTAAATTTTCAACAAAAACAAGTATAGGATGTACCTGAACCAGACGGTTAGTGATAGACTCGCGACCTATTTGCGACATATTGTCGGACTTAGTACCTCGACTAGAATTTGTGGATGCCCTGATTTTGCCTCTGCCTACCTCTTCAGGGATATTGGCGTGAACACGTATTTTTTAAAAGAAAAATCTTTTTCTTTTTCATTGTTTTTACAGTAACGTGAATGCATACTTCCTGAATCCTTCAAATAATGTAAGTTTTATCTTAATATAACAAATATGTAAAATTTTCTTCTATCCACTGGTTCTTTTCAGCATTAGAAAAATAATTCACGTGGCTTGACCGGTGAAAAAACCTTAAGATCACATGTTTGTTAGCTTTCTTTTCGCCTCAATCAACCAACCAACAGACCATTTGCATTTCTACCTGGTAGCTCGTTAGGAAATAGGTTAATGGGTCACAAGACCCCTGATAGTAGAATTCTGTACATTCTATTGCTCACTTTTATCGTCTTCCTGGCATCATACGGTTTGCGGTTTCCTACCTCTTACTATCAGGAGAGCCTGTTTATAAAAAAATGGGTTTTCTCATTTTTATAAACAAGCTAGGCCCAGGGGTAGGATGTACTATTTTTATCCATAACCCGTGGCTCTACCTGCCTGCAACCTTTGACAATACGCATGCGTGTCGCAAAGAAAAGCGTTAGTTTTGTGATCCCAACACACTACGATGCGTCACGCGGCATTTATGTGGTGTTGGAAGATAGTATGAAATAATACTTAAGCGTGGTAAGCTGGAAACCAATTATAGCCTGCCCCCGTCGGGCGTCGAATCTGAACCTCACGGTTTATAGGTGGAACTTGGCGGGTATGCTAGTCCCTCGGCCTACGAGATGGTCTGAAAATATTTATTCCAATTGATTGACTTTATCACGACAAGGTAATATACAGTAGTTTAAAGCTGGAAACAGGACTTAAAATACCGGTACTTTTAGGAACCGGTAGTAATGGCCTTGAAGCAATACCGATACCAAAGGCATTACCGGTACTGTTTGTAGTGGTACCAGACTTAGTAACGGTACTATTGGTTTAAGGGTTTTTATTCTGGTACCAGTTCAATAATACCGGTACAAGAAACTGAACGAAGATATCTCTGTTCCTTCGGGAGAGATTAAAATAATACCGATACCTGAATAGAAAAACTGGCGACGAAGCACTTGTACTTAACGAGTACCTTAATTGTATACCGGTTTTTATCGGTATTAGTAGCGGTACTAGTTAGATACTGGTACCGAGTCGTTACCGGCATACGAAGTACCGATACCCACTTTAGAAACGCCCGGTTGTAGATAGGCTTGCCACCTATCACATTGTGGGACTTAGTATCTTCGGCTAGTCGTGGGTATACTGGTTGTGCCTTTGCCTACCTTTCTGGGGTATATAGGCATGAAGATACTTTTTTCTAATGACTCTTCTATACCAGTTCTCTCATATTTTCTTCTCTTACTTTCATCCTTCATACTGTGTCTCGAATGATATTCTCCCTTTTTCTTCTAATGGGAGAACACCCATCTTACTATTTGCATATTGATATATTAAGACTTAGTATGAAAAAAAATTGGCACATTTTTACTATTTTCTAATAGTACATATATTGTTTTATTTCTTAATCTTATACTGCTTACTTATTGTAACTTACATTTATTATAAAAAAGAAATCCATTTATAGCGGTAAACGCAATAAACTAATTTATTATTTAATTTAATCAAACAACGCTTTTCCGGAAATAACTCAAAAGTTGAGGCAAAATAATTTTATGCGCTCACTCGGTTAGTAAAATATTTAACAAGGATTTTTGTGAAATAACTCAAAAGTTGAGGCAAAATTATTTTATGCGCTCACTCGGTTAGTAAAATATTTAACTAGGATTTTTGTGTACAAAATTAATATCAGTTAAAGCTGCATTATTTATACAATTTTGGAACATATACAAGCAGGTTGATCTATCTGTGACGTGAGATAATATGACAGCGTTAGTTAAAGAGTTACCATACATGCTCGGGTTCGATTTCCAATGAGCACAGGGATTTCTATGTAATGCTACCAAATAAGTTTATCAGTGACGATTAAAATATTTAACTGTTATATTTAATTTACATACTCGCCTCGACCGCCTCGTTGGTCGAGTGGCTAGCGTACTCGCCTAACTACATCAACGTACCGCGAGGCTCGGGTTCGATTCCCGACGGGGGCAGGCATTTGTGTGATGAACATTTAGATGTCTACATTTCCGGGTCTGGGTGTTTATTAAATTTATTCTGGTATCTATTTAAGTATTTCTATGTATTAGTATCGTTGACTAACACCCATAACACAAGCATAATAGGGCTTACTTTAGGGTTAGATTCAATAAGTGTAAGTTGTCCAGGGATATTTTTTTTATATACTACATTTTTTTATCATAAGACATTTTATACAGATACTTTTTATATTTATACTTACTCGAAATAAATTAGAGTTGCCAATTTTAAATAGAGTTATTACCTTAATCATAAAAAAGTACTCGATAATTTACGACACCAATAAAGTGTGCTTTCTTACTACTGTACCTGTACTGTTATGATAAAAAGCGTAAATGTACTAGCGTAAAACAAATTATCAATTGCTCATTACAGAGCCCTTACAATGAGTTTACGGCTTTTAAGCTTACTGTACCGTCTCTGTAAATTATTTGTATGTAAACTTTGAACAGCGCCTCTGTCGGTAACTAAGATAAACACATTTTTAGACCAAAAGTATCATAAATTTCGACACGTAACTTACCGAACGTAATCCATACCAATTTGTGGTTAAGGTTCAGAGCCCTTATCATGAGTTTACGGCTTGTCAAGTTTACTACACTCGCTTCCGTCTCTGTAAAGATTACATAATATTTTCATAAATGAATCTAATCTCAATAATCTTTTTAACAAACCCCAGACAAAACCTGTATGTAATTCAGCTGAAAATCGTCTCGATCGCGTCGCATTACAATCAAATAAAATCGGTAAAGGACAAACAAACCTACAAACTCACACACACACACACACACTCACTCACACACTCACACACACTCACACTCACACTCACACACACACACACACACGCGCGCACACACACACACACACACACACACACACACAAGAGGCATAAAATCCCACATTTAGGTTTGGGTAGAACCATCGACCATTAACAAAAATAGAATAAAATAACATCAAAAAAACTTTTTGTCTTCCAAAAATAAAAACGAAAACCTTTACGTTGGTATGAAAATAAGTATCCCTGAATAAATTACAAAAATTTATCAATCATCAAGTCAATGTTTCAACAATCAACAATACTAATACAAAGAAACACTTGAATAAATAGCAATACACTTAACACGGACACAATTATATACTATAATACATACATGTTCACTACATAAAATACTTTACATAATTATATTTTGTCGAACACGAAAATTAAAGCCTCATATTCTATGCCAACATTGTTACCACTACAGTAACGAAACACTTTATAATGTGATTAGGTACAGTATTGCTTAATTGCATTATAAATAGGCCTACAATTAGACTGGCAGATACAACAGCTACTACAATTTATTCTAATAAACCTTATTTCATATTCAAATTGCCTATTCAAAGTCGTTATTTTAAACAAGGTTATATTATACGAATAATATAACGGTTCTGATAGGTACTTAATTACTGAAAACGTTACTTATTTACAAAGTCGGAACTCTAGTAGATTCGACATTATATACACAAATCATATACAGGTTCCGTCCGCGCGTCTGTATTTTAAAGCAACTTCATTCCCAAAATATAGATGAAAACTATCCGATGTATTAATCCAAGTTACCCTCTATGTGTGTGCCAAATTTTATGAATATCGGTTCAGCAGTTTTTGCGTGAAGGAGTAACAAACATATAAACTTTCTCATTTATAACATTAATATGATTTATTTAATTAATAATGTAAATCGGTGGTACCTATCCAAGTCGCTGCTCTACGGACTAGTCATATGTAACGATACTAGTGACGGTAAACCTATGCTCGCCTTTTGCAAGCTGCCTGACAGAAGGGCAGATCTATTCTGCACATGAGCCCGGATCAGCCCGGGATAAAAAAATACGAATCGTTGTAATTTTGCAATATTTTATAATTAAGTTTGTATTGTAAATGTTTGTGTTGAACATTTTCAGATCATAATTGTTGGCTGGAGCGTAAAATTAGGCACAATGTAGATTATAAGGAAAATTCCAACCTTTCTTTTGCAGGATCTTTTCAGTGCGAAGTCGGTATTCTCATCCGGTGGCAATTTTATAATAATGTTGACGTGCAAAATTACCAATAGTATGATTTGCGTGAATAAAGTAAACTGAATCTTGAAAAAGTTTTTATATATTTATAAACGTAGAACATACAATTTTTATATTATATATAAATTTTCACTTTTTCCTTTATCACAATTATCTCTTGTCACTAACACAACAATAAAAATGGGACAAATAGCGAAATTGTCCCATTCGTTCACGTGTGATGCAATTATTAAGGGAAATAAAACTTATTTTTATATATAGATACATAAAAAAAGAATATCGGAATCTGTAGAAATAAAAAGCGGGAGATATTATTTCCACAAACAATTGCAACACCAAGTCTCGCAGGTCGTTGCCAATATTTTAAGAATGAGTCTTATTTTATCCGTTTAGAAATATCGCCCTTGGTTCTACAAAAGTTTAGTATGAAATAAAAAAAAGACGGGTTGCACTACGGGAGTGCCGGCAGAAGTGAAAACTTGAATATTAACCTTGTACTTTTTTGATAATTTGGAAAGATTGGGGAATAATTTTGCACGAATTGCTTTAATCATCAGTATGAAAGTACCTACTATCATTTATGTGGTAGAATACAATATTCATTAATCGCGCTAGCGCCCTGCGCCGTCTTACGAATTTCGAAATCTCACTTCACTAGGACACGCGAGTTTAGAAGTTTTTACCCATTCCAAAAAAAGTGTGCAACGCCGCTAAAGAAGTTTTCACTCCAAAAAAAATCTTCTGAACCGCATGGTAGTGTACATGATACCTTACTTCAGGAATAAAATAACAACTGACATTTGAATTACAAACGATCATATTTTTTCTACATGTCGTCACAATTCTATTTCGAGAGATATTCAGATTTTTTTTATATAATATTGGAGGGCAAACAAGCACACGGATTTCCTGATGATTAGAAATTCACGCCGCCTAGAGACACCAAAGGTGGTAATGGTTCGTTGCCAACCTGAGGCCGGGATGTTAGGCCTCGAGCAAAAAGTAAGTTTACCCTCCGAACCCGAACACGTAATGACATTATGGCGGCAGGAATAGGTATGGCGGTATAACCAAACCGGGTGAGTCGCTGCGAAACTCTACCACCTAGTCAGATATAACGGTGTTAGTGACGGTAAGCCTACGCTCGCCATTAACAAGCTGCCTGGCAGGAAGGCAGAAGGTCTATTCTCTAGAAAATCTGACAACCTCCACTCATGTTACTAGATAGTGTGATGCGTATAACGATCGAACTAAATATATACGTCCGTAACAATGAGGTCCAAGAAAGAGGGGGATTGAAAGAAAGTGTTGATGTAAAAAAGAGAAATGGCATACTACGATGGTTTGGTAGAAAAATGACAGGCGAAAGATTAACAAAGCGGATATACAAAGCAAATGTGGATGGAACACCTAGGTTGACATTTCACGGTCACGGACAAATAAATATATATATTTGTCCGAGGGTGCTGTTAAGAGTCTACGTAACCGGCGTGAGTGTATGGAAACGCTATTTAATATGCAAGGCTCATGACATTTGGCACTTTATGCTCTCTGCCTACAACGCTAAGGACTTTGGGTGAAGTAGGAAAGTAAATAAGTGTTTGAGCCGGGTTTTTATTCCATTTTTACTTTTTTGGATTTTTTTTTAGTTTCGCTAAGCATTTTGCTATTTTTTATGTTAAAATCTATTTTTTTTTAATATGGAGTTCGTATAGAGTAAACTTTTCATTAGGTATTGATTTACGGCCAATAATGTATCTCAATCTAATGGATTTCAAGCAATCTAGATAGGTGCGTATCCGCCGGCCTATCCTATGCCTCATTCCCATATTTATCCTGTGCACAGATATATTATTGGCAAGCGATAACATAAAAATGGATCAAAATATCAATCTTGGACAGCGAGTTTTGGATTAGGATTAATTATTAATACTGGCCGTTAGGTGTTTCATATTTAGATCGGCATATGGTGAAATTGGTCATTATGATTAATAAAATATATGTGATACCCTTTAATAATAAAACTTACGCGTCCGTTCATCTGGTGATTATCTTCACTTTTGCTAACAAAAAAATGAAGTTACACACCAGATCAACGGGCGCGTAAGTTTTTTTTGTAAGGAGGTATGTATATAATTTAGGTATTAGTTAATGGTACAAACACTTTTAATACGTCATACAGAGATACCACTACACATTTAGTTACTATACTAGTTTTTTTTATTTAAAAAAAAAGGTATCTTCACGCCCATATCCCCGAAGAAGTAGGCAGAGGTACAACCAGGGCACCCACGACTAGCCGAAGACACTAAGTCCCACAATGTAATAGGTAGCAAGCCTATCGCCACACGGGCACATATCCAATCCCGGACAACATTTTTTGTATAAGAAAATTGGGAAACCCAAATTTTCTTTTTGTTAGATCGCCTCTGTGGTCTAGCAGTCCGGGTGTTGGACTTGTCTGCATGAGGTCCCGGACTCGAATCCCGGGTCGGCCAACAAAAAGAAAATTGGATTTTTCCAATTTTTTAGTTAAAAAAAATGTTGGTCGGGATTGGAAATGTGCCTGGTTGGCGATAGGCTTGCCACCTATCACATTGTGGGACTTAGTGTCTTCGGCTAATCGTGGGTGCCCTGG
>NJDC01004722.1:34075-50190 GCA_002245475.1 Calephelis virginiensis
TGCTTGATGACGGTTTTTTCCATGACGCATTTTCATTATTAGACGACAAAACAATATTTTTTGACTTTTTATTCACTATAACGTTGTCACAGTGTGCCGGTGAATACCTAATACCATCCATGGTAACAAATCTAGACAAAAGTCCTCGGGATCAGTCTCAAAAAGTTCCAAACAGTCTCGCGAAATTGTGTTTCGAACTCGTTTTTTTCAGCTGAAAGCAACCTCGGGACCCAGCGAGCAGAGACCTTATGGAACCCCAACGCTTCCGTTATTATGTGTTGCACCCGGCCCTAACTAATGTTTGTTATCTCAGCTATCTTATCAATGGTCAAACGTCGGTCACCCAGTACGAGATCACAAATTTTGTCGATGTTATCTTTCGTGGTAAAGGATGTAGGCCTTCCACTCTTAGGATCATCTTTAATGCTCTCACGACCACGCTTAAACTCAGCTACCCACTTTTTGACACTGGAATACGATAGAGCAGACTCCCCCAAAGTGCTCACCATATCTTGATGGATGTTTTTTGGTGATAGGCCTTTTTATTGAGGTACTTAATTACTGCACGGTGTTTAATTTTCTCCATTATTGAAAATTGCGTCAGATTGTTTCAAATAAATAATCACAGAAAATTTATATTGTGCAGTATCGGAATGAAACTGCGCACAATAAATCAATATGACACATGCTAACAAATGACGGTAGATTTTAAAAAGATGTCATAGCTCCATGTAGGTTAGGCCACGAACTTTTGGATCTACCCTCGTATAAACCTTCCTCTTCAATCACTTCATCTATCAAAAAAACCGCGCCAAAATCCGTTGCGTAGTCTTAAAGATTTAAGCATACAAAGGGACATAGGGACAGAGAAAGCGACTTTGTTTTATACTGTTTAGTGATAAGTTAAATAGTCATCAAGTATACAAATATACGTAAACACTTTCTGTTTTAATCAACAGATAAGTTTTTCTTCTTTTTTATTAATCTTAAGATATGTTAGGCGATACCTTTTAATTACGTCATAGATTAAAAGCTCACGTACACTGAGTGTAGTGAGTGACTTTTCAAAAAGTATTACTGTTGGATACCTACATATAAATATGTCACCTGTAGACTCGAAAGAATGTTATAGTGAGTTGTCAGCCTAAAACTGGGGTTTTAAGTCTACTGGATTTGTTTACCCGCCCTTTCAGATTAGATTGCGGCAAATAAAGATGTCATTTTGACGAAAATAGGTAAAGTTTGTTCTATTTGCTTTTCACGCACATTATTTATGCGAAGTCATAAACAGTTTATAGGACTGAAATTTAATCCAGGGATTAAATAACATTAAGAGATATCGCATTTGCGGCTAACTCTTATTGTTAAAAATATCTATGAGTATTAGAGACTATGTATTTTCCAACAGATAGCTAAGTTGATCGTATGCCTTTTGCCTGCACTATAATCTTTGTGGTCGCCTCTGTGGTCTAGCGGTTCAATTGTTGGACTTGACTGCATGAGGTCCCTGGTTCGAATCCCGGGTCGGGCAACAAAAAGAAAATTGGGTTTTTCCAATTTTCTAATAAAAAAATGTTGCTCGAGATTGGAAATGTGCCCGGTTGTCGATAGGCTTGCCACCTATTACATTGTGGGACTTAGTATCTTCGGCTAGTCGTGGGTGCCCTGGTTGTGCCTCTGCCTACCCCTTCGGGGATATGGGCGTGAAGATACTTAATCTTTATTACCGTTATCAAACCAATCTCTTATCAACATAAAAAAAATATTAATTAATTAATAATGTAAATGGATCAATGATGAATGAAAAATGATAAATGACGTCACAGCGCGAGGTGCACAGTTAATTTATATTGGTTGTAACTATGAATATTGAATTAGCAAATGCATGCATGCGACAGCAAATATTTAGGTAGATATATAAAGCTTATGTCTTATTATTAAAAGAAAAGAATGGTGTAGTCGACCTTAGAGTTAAAAAAATAAATAAATAAATATCTTTGGACAAGTTACACAAATTGAATCTTACCCCAAAGTAAGCAAATTATATGCTTGTGTTATGGGTGTTAGTCAACGATATCAATACATAGAAATACTAAATAGATACCAGAATACATTTAATAAAAACCTAGACCCGGAAATGCAGACATCCAAATGTTCATCATACAAATGCCTGCACCCGTCGGGAATCGAACCCGATTTATGTCAATAAGGCATGTCAGTTATGCCTTAATGAATTAAATAAGTTCAAGGTCTTGTTGTAAGTAAGTATCTTCACGTCTATAACCCCGAAGAGGTAGGCAGAAACACACTCCAAGACCAGCTGAAGACACCAACTCCAACAAAGTAATAGGTGGCAAGCCTATCATCAACCGTCCACGTATCTAATACAAATTGAAAATACAAACATTCTCTTGTTTTTTTATTGTCCAACCCGCGGATCGAACCCGAGATCTCAAAAAGTCAAGTCCGACTCCGACCGTCGAGGCGATTTATATAAATAGGTAGATAAAGTTTATGTCTCATTAGTGATTATAAAAAGATATGGTGTAGTCGACCTTGAAGTTAACACCTTAATGATAAAGAAGTTCAAGGTCTTGTTGTAAGAACTAAAAATAAAAACGGTAATCCAAAGCTTGCTTAAGTGATAAATAAGTTATAACGAAAATCACGCTATGGCACCTCGGAATCATCTATTTTAACTGACTCCAAAAGATATGAGGCTTTCAATTATAATGCATGTTTTTAGTGTATATTATGAGCTCAATCTGACAATAGCCATATTAATCTCCAATATTCCAACCATAGTTCCATATTAATATTATCAAGGTCCGAGTTGTGGTTTTCTGAATTACACTCTTAAGGGTTCCTGAGTTCCACATTAATCTACAATATTTGAACCATAGTTCCATATTAATATTATCAAGGTCCGAATTGTGGGTTTCTGAAATACACTATTAAGGGTTCCTGAGTTCCATAATAATCTCCAATATTTCAACCATGGTTCCATGTTATTATCAAGGTCCAGCTTGTGGTTTTCTGAGTTACACTTAATAAAAAAAACATTTTTTGTCAATGTTGAGGATATCACTAAAAACGGATAATTCAAAACTACTGGTAGGTTGTTGAAAAAATGTATCTCGGACACTTTGGATGGCTTTCAAAATTAGAATTATCAAATCGCGACATGGTAGGTATCTAATAAAATAGTTTCAGTTGGTTTCTACAATTCTACTGAATTAAAGTAAACATAGTATGTAAAGTAATGTTTTAATCACTGTTATAATGAAGTCCTGAATAACTGTTGAACTATGTTATACTATTAATCAGCCAATTCGAATGGATTTTTATAATGAAGAAATATATTTTTTGTTTATATAGATAAAGTTACTTTATGCGTCTGTCTATTTAAAAAAAACTCGCAATAAAATAAATAATTAGTTTTTTAATAGTTTTTTAATCAAACAATATATAGTACACAGTTATACCAATTTTCGTCTTTAATGCACTTAACAGTTGTATTTGTGTATTTTATAAAAAAGGTAATGCACGTGGCGGAAACCAGGCAGGTCTGACAAGGAGATTTAGCACTCGATACTCTCTGCTACCCCGTAAGGGGCTTGGCGTGAAGAAGTGTATGTATGGTAACAGTTGTACTGAGGCCATTTTTCAATAAAATGTCTAAATAGTAATAAATGTTTTCAAGCTTTATTACGCTAATTTTATTACATTACTTGTTTGTAGGTAGTATGATATTTTGAAATTAAGGGTTTTTAGACTCGGTAAAGTTGGAACATGACAACTTATCTAAAAATAATTAAAGCTTTATTAAGCTCCAAAAAATCGACCCCAGTTTCATTGTAAAATAATATATACGTATATCAAAAAATAAGTACGATCAATTTTAACTGCAAAATTTTAAATTTATCAAATTTAAGTGATTACTTCTGAATCGTGGCCTACTTACGAAACAAGATCCATCAATATCCATTTTTTATTAGCCGATTAATAGCTTTACAAACAGACAAACTGACAAATTGTTATATTTATGACCTCTTTCTTTTTGAAAGAGTCCTCCAGACTTTTGATGATAATGATGATGATTACTTTCTTATAAACATTTGATAATTAATTATAAAAAAAAAAAATGACAAAAAATTTTAAAGCTTGAAAATAATGATATAATTAAACACGTATATTGATATTATAAACAAGGACTAAGGAAGGAGTAAAATAAGGTTGATATTATAGCCTGTATCGCATTGTAATAAAGACTATAATAACAGATTGAACCTTGGCGTACTTTACACCGTGTTTATAAAAGAGGGATTATGTTTAAAACTACGATTTTATTAATTTAAAATAGTTTTAAATTTCATCATAATTGATCAAGCGATTTATGATACGCCGCGATTGATTAAATGATTGGATTGATAGAATGTTTGGTTGATTTATTTGATATTTTCCATCGTCGGCGCTTGGTAAAACTTCCAAATATTCATATTTTTAAAGAAAGAAACACTTGTACTGTTTTACTTAACACTTATAATTTATTACTTTGTAATTAGTAGCCTTTTCATTGACTAATAATAAAAAAAATAAATTCATTTAAATGAATTTATAGTTACACATCAAAAATAATATTGTTGAGTAGTTTAAGTTTTAGCCCTGATGATGCTGTATAAGCGAAACCGGTAGGCTACTAATTACAAAGTAATGAATTATAAGTGATAAGTAAAACAGTACAAGTGTTTCTTTCTTTAAAAAATATGAATGTTTGGTTGATTGATTGATAATGATTTGATATTTTTTCCCATATTGGTCCGGGCTCCTTTGCAGATTAGGCCATCTGCCTTCCTGCCACGCAGCTCGTAAAAGGCGTGCATAGGCCACCGTCACTAACACCGTGACATCTGACTAGGAGGTAGAGTTCCGCAAAGACTCGCCCAGATTTGTACCATCGCCTTATCTATTCCTGTCGCCATAACGTCAGTGCATGCCGTTGACGTGTTCCAATTTGGGAAGATAAGGTAGCCGGCAAACTTACTTAGCACGAGGCCTAACATCCCGGCTTCAGGTTGACAACGCACCATTACCACCTTTGGTGTCTCTAAGTGGCGTACATTTCTTACTATCATAAATTCCGTCTACTTGTTTGCCTTCAAATACTATAAATATAAAAAAAATACTCAGTATTCCCGACGCGAGAGTATCAGACTCTGATACGAACTGATAAAAGTATAAAAATTATGCTTATGCAAATTATGATAAATGTACGCGCTATGTTTTTACAATATGATATCTAAATCATACATTTTGTTTTTGTAGGCAGATGTATTGAATGAAAAACTAAAGAAGCTTTCACACTATTTGTAAGTATTTCTTTTGTGCCCCATACTAATATATGGATATATTGACCTAGTTGTATTATTTTTGATAAAAAATATAATTGTGTGCCACAAAAACATTTTGTGGCACATGCTGTGCCACAAAATGCGTGTGCCGTCTAGATAAACTATCTAAAATATTAATGTTATACTTTTAGGACCGAAAACGACGTTCAGAAGATGAATGAGGTTGGTACACTATTTTTCAATTGACGTCTAAAAGTAAAGAATATTTTGATTGGACTGTACGTTTTTTTACGTATTTCACTTTGAAACTCATTTCTGAGCCGATTTTTATGTAGGTATATATTTTATTTGGTGTTTTCTAATTGGTCGCATTTAAATTTGTACCAGCAGTTAAGTAAGTATCTTCACGCCCATATCCCGCAAAAATAGGCAGAGACACGATGTCCCACAATGTGATAGGAGACAATATGTTCAGTTATGGGCAATGTTGTATTATTTGTAAATGGAAAATACAAGTTTTCTTTATTTTATTCCATTGTCCAACCCGGGAATCGAGCTTAGAACCTCAAGAAGTCAAGCCCAAGTCCGGATCGCTAGACCACAGAGGTGATAGACCAAATAGATGACCAGTAGGTTTTGAGTTATACTTACACAATATTTCCAATGACCTATCTACCATAATAGCACTATCTTCTATCATAATATATCATTGAAATAAAGAATCACTTTAGTGTAGTTTTATAGCGCTTACATTTAATAGCTTAAATTTGTTCCATGCTGTATTTTACAAGTAAACATTCAAATAATAAAAAAAAAGCATCTGGACGCCCATATGCCTGAAGGGGTAGGCAGAGGCACAACCAGGACACCCACGACTAGCCGAAGATACTAAGTCCCATAATGTGATAGGTGGCAAGCCTATTGCCAACCGGGCACATTTCCAACCCCGAGCAACATTTTTTTTATTAGAAAATTGGAAAACCCCAATTCTATTGGTTGCCCGACCCGGGATAAAGAAGTTAATTTAAAAATTAATATATAAAACAGATTGAAAATTGTTCAAGTGTGCATTTTTTGGGGAACTAATCCCCAAAAATTTATGTTCTTAATAACTCAACTCTTAAATAATTAACTTAATAAAAAAATAGAAAATGAAAAATAAAAAAAAAATAAAAAAATTGTCCGACCCGAGATTCGAACCCGGGACCTCATGCAGTCAAGTCCAACTACTGAACCGCTAGACTACAGAGCAAAAAGTGTCGTGACAACATTTTCGTAAGATTTTTTTAGCACTAGCACCCATTCACAACGCGCAATAAGGAACTTCGTTCCAATTCCAATAAAATATACGATTCCAATTTTCAATTTGTATGATATTGAGATTCAAGAGTAGATAACCCTAATGTTCTGTGGTCTGTATTAAGAAAAGCTGCCGGTATAAGCTAGTAATCTATACATATAATAAAACTGCAGAAAAATAAATAAATTCTGGATATTGAAGATATTTAAAAGGAAATAGGCGCAGGAGACTAAAAAAAGGATACAGAATACATTTCAAGCCTTATTAGAATTTTTGTCTGTCAAATCGAAATTTTACTGGTACTTTACATTTCGAGAAACAATGTAGGAAACATTTTTAACCCGCTCACAAAAGAGGTGTACCCGTGAGAGAGGGGTATATATATATATATATATATAGGTCAAAATGTAAATTGCGATGTAATTCATTAACGCGTCGTCCATTTCAATTTAATTGTTTCTTGATTGTAGTTAGTGCTTTAAAAAGTGGTTGTAATTTTGTCCAAGTAAGAAATTTACATCGCCTAGAGACACTAAGGGTGCGTTGCCAACCTGATACCGGGACGTTAGGACTCCAGTAAAATTAAGTTTACCGGGTATCTTATCCTCCAAAGCGGAACACATCCACGGCAAGCGTTGACGTTATGGCGGCAGAAATAGTTGAGGCAGTGGTACCAATCTGGACAAGTCGATACAAAACTCTACAACATAGAAAAAAAAGGTTTTGCAGTTTAGAAATTTCAAACTCAATTACTATCATTAAAAATCTTTTATACACTATTAGTATCAAATAATTGAAATCTAGAATGTAGAGAAACATTTGATCTTACATCTATACATTTAAATAAAAGAAAGTCATGTTTGTTATACTATTTACAATTCAAGTTTATACGGCTGAACCGATTTGGCTGAAAATTAAGAGGGAGGTAGCTAAGAACCAGGAGAAGGATACAGAATATTTTTTATTTGGTTCGACTGTGAGAAAACTAGGAAAAGCAACATTTTATATTTTCCCATACAAACCCATAAACATGTCTTCAACTCTGGTTCCCCTGCGAGGTAGGCATAGAGAATCAAGCGCCAAGTGAAAAGAGACCGCCGGGCTTTTATGTCATATACCTATTAACTATTTAGCTCTGATATTGATTTTTATTTTGACTCTTCTTGTACAAAGAAATTGTTGTACAAAGAAACGAACATAATTCAATCTGAAGTACCCAATAGTTTTTTTTTTACTTAATCATACAAAACAATGTAAAAAGACCATTATACTTAATTGAAAAATTGCGGAAGTCCATCATATTAGACGTGAAATAAGTTGCTAATTCTGTAGAGATCCTGTAACTGTTGTAACAGATAAACCTTCTAAGTAACACTGGATGTGATAATCTAAACGCTTCTGTAAACCAAAAAACCTATGAAGCCCGAGCTCGAGAAAAAATCCAACTTCTCGCGGTCTTCGCTAACCTTGGTGAAGAATCCAACATAAAGTACACCAACTTGCACTCGACACACATAAAAAAAATGTTTTAACGTGTCCTAAGTATTCGCATAAAAAAGTTTTTAACACAAAATCTATTTTGTATTAAGAACTCTTTTTTGATGTGCTTTGAAAAGATGCAAAGATTACGAAACGTACATACATACCGAAACTTTTAAACTACAATAAATCAGCCACCTCGCTGTTAATTCTTTCCTTATTGTCAAGTAATGAGACTTGACAATTAGGAAATAATTAACAGCGAGGTGGCTATAAATTGTAGCTAAAAACCATCTTGATCACGTTAGCTATCAAACGAAAACAAAACGCATAAAAATCTGTCCATCCACTGAAGAATTAAGATGCCACAAACACACAAACACACACGCACATGCACACGCACATGCACACACACACGCACACGCACACGCACGCGCACGCGCAAGCGCACGCACGCACGCACGCACGCACGCACACACACACACACACACACACACACACACATACGTACGCACGCACTCACACAGGACAAACTTATATCACTATAACATAATAACAAATGTATAAAATGAAAAATACAATTTCTTCTCGTCGCGTGTTCCATTTATATTAGTATACTACAAAAAAAACGATTAATAAACAATATTAATAGACGATTTGCGTATTTATGAAAATCTTCAGACAGATATAAATACATTAAATTCTCATTTCTTTCCTGCAGAGATCTACAAAGTAATTAAGATAAGGAATATTGCCAGTTTGAAAATCCTATTTAGAACCAATGAATACGCGGCACCTCGATAATGGGATATGATATTTGCAAATGTTTTCATCTTGTATTCAAGATCAGATTAAGGAAATTTCTAAAATATCTCTCATCCTTCTCACTCTTACGCGTTACGTGTATATCGCTTCCCTACTCTATACACAAAGTAACTAAATTTAGTCTATTGTCAACCTAGGTGTCCCCAATGGATGTAATATGGTCTCCCAGAGTACCTACAACCAAGCTCATTGGCATTGTATAGCTTAGTCAATCTTTATTTTTAATGAGATTTGACGGCAACTAGGAAATACACGATACACTAATTACTTCATGAATATTTCATTTGTGCGCTTTAAATAGACATAATTGTAGAAAATACCACTAACATTGACTAATACTCGTAATTATAGGAAATATTTTTTCTTTATATAAACGCAAAATTCAATAATTACGAAAAAACTACGATCACTTTTTCTCTTGATGGCGCCAAAACTCTAAATCAAATTTAATTTTAGTATCTACTATTTTTTATTTCGTACTAGCTGTCCCGGTGAAATTCGTTCCACTCGTTCTGTTTGTATGGGAAAACTTAAGTTTCTTCGCAGTTTTAATATTCCTAAACTAACGAAAATCTTGAACTAACGAAAAAGTATTTAAGGTTTCAGCCCAAATGCCATGTTTCCAAGTTCGCTCATTATTTTTAAAATTTTTATTTTGAATTTGCTTTTGTTATTTTTGTACGACCTACATAATATTAACTTATTTTCCGTCTTCTACAGACTCAACAAACTTTGCTCATACTTGTTAACTGTACGTTCTAAAATAATGAGCCACTTTTGAGTAATGTCTATATTACAAAGAGTAACTTCATACACGTATTGCTGAAGGGGTAGACAGAGATACCACTATCACAACGACAACCAGTCACAATCTAATAGGTGGCAAATATTTAGCCTGGTTGGCGATACTTATTCTATCGCAGGCAACGTTGTTTTTTATTAAAAACTAGCAGCACGCCCCAGCTTCGCACGGATGGACAAATTTAATTTTTTCTTTGTTATCTCCCGCGACTCCCGGGACTCCGGATGTCGGTCTTCGCGTGATAAAACTGAAAAATTAAGATTTTTTTTCTACGTATTTTTCCAGGATAAAAAGTATCCCATTTTATGCCCAGGATAATAAGGTATAAATAACTATACCAAGTTTTATCGAAATCGAACCGTTAGTTTTCACGTGATGTCTGAACATACAGACAGACAGACAAAAATAGTTTAATCACATATTTGGGTTTGGTACGCCCTCTATTTATTTTTTCAATATTTTCAATGTACAGAATTGACCCTTCTACAGATTTATTATATGTATTGATATGAAGTAACATACATTACATTTAAATAATAGCCAAATTTTGAGAAACGGTTCGAAATCAGTAACACTTCCGGTCTATGAAAACACTAAAAGAAACTTTTTTTACCCTACGCAAAACAAAAGATGCGTGGTTATAACGCAAAGCATCAAATTGTTGCCGTCGACTGCAGTCGCATTCGCACGTCGGTAACGTTATCGGTGCAGATGGCACTTGGTACGAAATAGGGTGACAACTAGTGAAGCATTTTTGCGGACTGTTTTAAATCAATGTTTATAAAATTGATATACATATAAGTAAATATTGCAATTTGGCAATAACATTTAAAATGCATTACCATTTAAGCTTTTATCCCCTAATATTTAAATTTGGCTGGTTCTTTTAAAGTAACCCTGTATATTTTCTTGGTTGCTCGTACTGGGTTTAAGCTCGTTATCACATGCTAATGTATTTTTGTTTGAAACGGATTTTTAATAAAAAGAACGTTGCTCGAGATTGGAAAACTATCTGGTTGGCGAAACGCTTGCCATCTATTTTATTATAGGAATAACTGTATTCGACAAGTTATGAATACCTTGGTTGTACCGTTGCCTACCTCTTAGGGAATATGAGCGTGATGATACTTTTTATTTATGTGCAAAAATTGTAAAACTTTCTAAAAAAATAGGTACATCTGCATCTACTAAGATAGTACCAGCCACCAAGTAATAATATTTTGGACTACAATGTTTGTAACATGAGGACAGGACAGATGGACAAGTAATAATCATATGTAATAAATGAACAATTATACGAATCCCAGTTTTGTCATTCTGCTTCGGTACCCTAAAAAGAAGGTACCCTAGATAAGGTATATTCTATCGTGATATATTAGTAATATGGTGAAACCTAAAACAACGAAGTTAATGCAAAAAACTCCACCACCAAACTTCTAGTCTAGGAGGAGGAGTCTACCATCCTATTGTAAAAGATGTTGACTAGAACCACTTTTGGCAGGTCAAGAAGCAATATAGACCAATGCTCCGCACTGATCACAATGATAATGAAATAGAGTCTCCTGTCGATGACAAGAAAAATGGCAAAAAAGATAACCTGAAACTGCTTTTAGCGACCAAGGTAAATACTCACCGTCAGATGTTTACAAAAGTTAACGTTTTGTCTTCTCATTTTTACATATATTTTAAGTGCTGAAGGCAAAAAGAGGTACGGTAGTACTATTTAAATTATGCGCTATGGCTAGATTCGTCAAGCTTCGGAAATCCGAATGTATTTTAAAGATATATAGAGTTGTTATTACATAATTAAAAATTTCGCTTAAATTTAGATTAGGTCAGCCAATTTAAAAATAAAAGTTTAAAGTGTAAAAAGATTAAAAAGTGTAAAGCCGAAGCGCATAATTTAAATAGTAGTACTGTATTATAAGTTTAATGTGTTTGTGTGTGTCTGTATATCATAAATCTTAGACGAATAGACCGATTTTGATGCTAATTTTTGATTGAAAGCTGACATGATTAATATAATTATAAGATCCGTAACAGATATATCGTTGGTTATTGAAACTTTTTAAATTTATGAATACAGGTCGTCCCAAAAGGTTACGTAGCTGGGAAGAAGGGTGATAGGGGTGGTCACAAGGGTCACCAGAAGAACCAAAAAAAGGTTACGTAGCTGGGAAGAAGGATGATAGGGGTGGTCACCAGGGTCACCACTGGGTATTTCAAAAAAATAAATGGCATAGTTTAAAAAGCCAAAAATTTTACACCTTGTGGGACTATTTTGCTAACTGTACCTACAAATATAGCTGTTTAAAAAAATGTTATGTAATCCTCAATAACCCTTTGTCAAATTGAATTAAAAAAAACAATACATATCTAACCTAAATTTTAAAGAAAATTAAGTTCTTGTCCAGTCAAGGACTTTGTAATTACAATTTCACTCAACTTTCTCCTAGTGTAACTGAAAAAAAAAGTACTATGCAACTCCGGCGAGTAACTTACAAAAATAGGTGATTTTCTTGCAATTCCAAAGTGGTATAATACTTATTTGAAAAATTTATACTAGGACATTTAAAAATAATTTTTGGGAACAATACCAATGAAGTTAGTTTGATTGCTTGATCATTTCTGATGAGATTGACGGTGCTTTATCAATCTGAGGTAATGCATACGAAGTGCTTGGAAAGAGATAGAGTTTTACACGAACAGGCAACCTCGTGATAACGTCATTTGAGAAAGTATCCTAAGTTTTATTATCTAGCAAGAAATTGTCACCCTACTGGAAATAATCCTGTAATAGCCTTCATGCTACCTGGTAGGTAGTTCGTCTATTAAAAGCTGAAAACATTCTAGATAGGAGTGACATCTTCAGATTCTCCGTGGAGCTATCATTTTGACCGCTTGCACCCTACTCTCATGCTTTTTCTGAAATACTCAACTCTCGCCTTCGTATAACAACGTTGGGATAAATACAGAATTATTCAAAGCGTCTCTTGCATTTCCATTCTAATCTTCCAGAGGGGAAACAGTACCCCCATTAAGAAAATTAAAAGCACGAAAAAATACATTTTTTATATCATTTGTATAAACTGCCCTCTGTTGTCTAGCGGTACAGATGTTGGACTTGACTTCATAAGGTTCCGGGTTCGATTCCCAGAGAAAATGAGTGAAAAAGAAAATGTATGTCTATTTTCTAATTAAAAATGTAGCTTGGGATTATATACGGGCCCGTTTGCCGATAGGCTTGCCACATATTGTGGGTCGTAGTGTCTTCGGCTAGTCGTGGTTGCCGTAGTTGTGCCTCTGGTCATAGAGGCATAACGTGATATAGGCGTGAAAATACTTTTACTATATAAACTGGCCATTTGCCACTTTTATGATAACTCTTTAGTAATTATTAAATTTGTGGATGTGTTTTTTTGCTAATCAGGTGGATAGGGATAAACACCTATAAGTAGATTTATTATGACAAAAGACATGACCTTTGTACATGAGTTTTTTTCATATACTATGTCATAACATAGTAATCGAAGAGGCACAGGCATCAAACTAGCAGCCAGGGGTAGCTCGGATTGATACTACCAAGCTACCAGTTCCAGCTGCTATACCATTAGTACTCGCCGCTATCGTGTTTGTATCAGAAAGTAACTAGCTGGTATATTTCACACCCTCCCGGCCCCAAAATGCTAAACATACTTTATGGTATTTATATGCGACATGTTTCCCTTACATTCATGCGAGCTTCCTACTTCTTCGCTAATATACAACATAAAATCGCCTCTGTGGTGTCGAACTTGACTTCTTGAGGCCCCGAGTTCGATCCCCAGGTCAGGCATTAAAAAAAATGAGAAAAAGTTAATTGAAATAAAAATGAAAAAAGAGTTGCCCGGGAATATATATGTGCCAGGATGGCGAAAAACTTGCCAACCATCACATTGTGGGACTTTCTGTTTTCTGCTAGTCGTGGTACCCTGATAGTGCCTCTGCCTACCTCTTCCGGAATATGTGCGTAAAGATACAACGTAAAAAATAAAAATATACAATGAAGTTCTACCAATTACCAAAAATTAATAGTGTAATTGAATAGTGTAATTGTATCAAATTAAGATTATGCAATGCTTGCAGGATGCTTTCAACCATATAAAAATAAACCAAAATGCGCCGGAATTTAGTGAATTTGTGCCAAAGCCTTCTACAGATGAGTTAAGGAAATGGTGGTTTTATACAGCGGTAAGTTTTTTCTTCTATACTGCAGTGGTGGGCAACCCGCGGCCCGCCGACGTCTTATCAAAATAAATTCATGAACGTTCCGTGCTAGACCGTATAATATACGGCGTATAGATTCGGCCTTACGAACGCGCTTCTCTCCGCCCATTTTCATTTTTTCTACGGGACATGGCCAATTAAACGTAGGTATATTTGGCATCTACGGTAAATATTACAAATGTGGCCCATCTTTAGTTTATTTTGCCGCTTTTTGGCCCTTGCCTACCAAAAGGTTGCCGACCGCTGTTCTATAGGATATGACAGCAAACAACATTAGTGATAAAAGACAACCGTGGCCATTAGGACACTATAGAAATTTTTTTTTTCATTTATTTAGTAAAGTAATATACAATTTTCTAACAAAAAGCTTTGCAAAAACCTTAAATTGGTTTGTCCGCAAGCTTAGCTGCCTTCCGCATTAATTTAAAATTGAAATATTTTAAAAAATACAATAATAAACATATAATATAATGAACCGCATGCCAAAAAACATTACAACTAATAAATCTATCTATAAATCTAATAAATCTATATATAAAACAAAGTCGGGTTTGTTATATCTCGTATAACTCGAGATCTGCTGGACCAATGTTCATGGTTTTGGATTCGTTGGATTTGTCTCCGCCTCGAATAGCAGAATACACCTTAAAAATAATAATTACAAAAAAAATAATTACGAAAAATAAATCGTCTACATACATATAAAAAAAAATCGTGATAGTTAAACCGATTAGGCTGAAAATTGATAGAGTAGTAGCTTAGAACCAGAAGAAGGACATGGGGTACATTTTATCCCTTACAACAGCAAGGAAACTAGGAAAAACGACATTTTTATTTTTCCTATACAAACTGAACGGGGGAAGTTCGCCGGAACAGTTCGTAAATAAACAAATAAATAATATCCCTGGACAACTTACACAAATTGAATCTAACCCTAAAATAAGTTATGGGTGTTAGTTAACGATATAAATACTTAAATAGATAAAATAATATAAATAAATTTTATAAACACCCAGACCCGGAAATGCAGACTTCTAAATGTTCATCATACAAATGCCTGCCCCCGTCGGGAATCGAACCCGAGCCTCGCAGTAAGTCCGTAATTAGGCGTGTACGCTAGCGACTCGACCAACGAGGCGGTCAAAGATGTTTAAAATGTGCTGTGTTTTAGCCATGTTAGGCCAAATGTGAAAGTCTACCGGCTACCATTCTCACAGGTCCTAGGAAAGACGGTGCTCTCTACCCGTACAAATTTTTACCAGACTCCAAGAAGAGAAGCTTATTAATTGGATACATGTTTTTTTTGTTACTAGCTGCTCGGACGAACTTCGTTACAACTTTTCCGTTTGTACAGGAAAAAAATAAATGTTTTTCCTAGTTTTTTTAAACTCAAAAGGAATAAAAAGTATCCTATGACCGTCTCCTGGTTCTATGCTACCGTTTTTAGCCAAATCGGTTATGTTGTTCTTGAGTTATAAATAGTGTGTATATATAAACGAGCTGTTCCGGCGAACTTTGTTCGACCCATTCCATTTGTTTAGGAAAAATTAAAATGTTGTTTTTCCTAGTTTTCTCTACATCGAACGGGATAAAAATACTAGTTACTACTACTACTCTTAGTTCTATGCTACATCCTATCAAAATTGATAAATTTCAGCCAAAACGGTGTAGCCGTTCTTAAGTTAACTAACGCAACTTTATTTTATATTACACCTAAAGGTTTGTTGTTTATCATGTTGATGATTTTTAGGAAATACTATGATTCGAAGGTGGCCCCACATTGTTTTATTACTTTCGTAAAATGAGTGTGGAATCGGAATCATTAGAAATATCGTCATTAGAATCTTTCGGAATCGAAATCTAAAACAAGAGACAACCGCGGCCAATAGATGCCATCAATACCGTCTTTACCATAAGGGCACGCGGGGCCTGTTCACAGGGCCCCTATACACAAAGGGCCCCGGAGGATCGACCAGTTCACTCACTTTTAACCTTAGGGTATTTTGGTTTGGTGCAATATATTTTTCTCGTTGTCCTAATTTGGAAGCGTAAAAAACCATCAGCACTATGCTTATATTCTTATTTACATACC
>NJDC01004722.1:50866-64843 GCA_002245475.1 Calephelis virginiensis
TATGACTTAGGAACCTTCAAGAAAAGAGCGTACTCATTCCTTAAAGGTTGGCAACGCATCTGTGATACTCCTGGTGTTGCGGATGTCCGTGGGCGAAGGTGATCACTTTCTATCAGGTGACCGACTTGCTCTTTTTCCTCCTTTTCTATAAAAAAACCCTCTGGAATGGAACATGACAGTATAAAGGCGGCAGGAACAGTACGCTTACTCTTTAATCTCTATGTCATGCAAATTGGAAATTGGAATCGTATATGTCATTCTAGGTACTCTTGAACCAGTATTAGCGGATTATTAACGTTTAGCTCCAAATAAATTCAACTAATCCGATAAAATAATGTATTGCTTACTATTAATTAAATGATATTAATTCGCCAGCACTCTGTTCAACAGTATCTAAAGTGACACACTCGATTCCAATTTCTAATATTGCATGAATCGAGCTTCAAGAGTAACCATACAGGTAAGTGATGGGTAATTACCTGGTTTCCCTTTGTTCTAACCTTTGGAGAAAAACGTTAGACCACGTATAACTTTTTGTAACTTTTGTAAAAAGTAATCCTAATTTTGTTTTATTGGTAGTTATTGTGGCCCAACATTTTTTTTTAAACTGCTAACAGCGTTTTAAGTCACACTTGGTATAAATTAGTGACGATATTATTTTTTGTTTGTTCAGAGTTCATAATATTAAAGTCAGTTTTGGTTAGTTTTAAAGCGTTTAAGTTATATGATAATCCAATTAATATTTTAAATTTGTTTCAGGACGACTATCGGCCATTTAATTCAGAAGATAATAGATTAAAATAAAATAACAATATAAAAATACACCAGCACTTATTCAATTATTGAAATATATTTTATTTCAGAATTTTTGCCACACACTACTGATCTATTTTGAGCCCAAATGTTAATAGAAAAATAACCTAGTTCATTTGATGATTAAACGAACTTACCCTAAGTGAAGTTCTATCATAGTTATACGTCTATATATATATATATATATATAATGTTAATGCTAATTAATACGAGTGTCTTGGCTTCAGTTTGTTTAGAGACAGAGACCGAGAGAGAGAGAGATATTTTATATTATTTAATACTTTTACAATTTTTATTTTCTTTTATATAATTGACATATTTCCTACTTGTTCGAGGGACGTTTTACAGGGTTATACCCCCCGTATATGGTACTAGCTTTTTCGTAAGAAGCGCTTCGTATAATTATGATAGAACTTCACTTATTGTAAGTTCATTTAATCCTCAATTATACTCGCGCTTTGTACTCTAAATTAGTACCTGTAATAAATAATTTTAGTAACATATTTAAACATGTAGATTTTGAGAGAAATAAGGAAAATATTGTCAATGAAAATACATTATTTATTATCAAAATATTTAATTAGCTACTGCTAATGTTAATTGTTGTTAATTTAACAACATTTTTATTTGAATTGCGATCATATAAAAAGTAATCAAACATACTCATCTCATTAGGATACCAGCTCCAAAGATAATTCAAAACTAGTTTTGTATCCCATGTAGTGTTATATTTAGGAAGTGGAGGGCGAAGCCGGTAAACACCCTAAAAAAATCCATGTATTCTATCATCGTTACAAATGGTCGGTCCAAGAAGTAAGCTCAGCGCGGCTCTGCAAGAATTTAATGTACCGTAATGACTCCCCGAGTTAAACAGGCTAGTTAGGTAGAAAATTACAGTTGGAACTGAGGCACTACTACTACTACTAGAATTTGATAAACTGAAATACCACCACTTCTTTAAGTAGACATAATATTGTTTGATTGAACTTTTTGCTAACAATGCTAGCATTATGTCTAATGACGAAGGGGCGCTCCGGATAAGACTCCTACAACCAGGGTAAGGGAGGATCGGAGTCATAGGGTCCTGGAATGAGAAATTAGCACTCTTTCATTGAGACTAAAAAGAATCTCTTCAGATATAAGTAAATATTTAAAGACAGGATACCATGGTTGTGTTGGCCAGAATGGTACAACTATGATACCTGGTGCTCGTTCTTGTATAATTTTACGTAAGGTTTTTAGTATAATTAAAAAAGGTGAGAAATCGTAGAAGAAATACTGATACCAATTCATTGTAAATGAATCAATGTCATGGGCATCTGGATCTCTTTTCCAAGAAATGTATAGAGGACATTTTTTTATTTATACTGCTCGCGAATAAATCAATATCAGGTTGGCCAAATTTATTAACAGCTTGAGAAAAAGCTTATTCAGATATCTCAAATTCGATATCTGGGTGAATTATGCTAGACTCTGCATCTGCTGAGAAGTTTTCACGCGAGGGTATGTATGACGCAAAAATAAAAAAATTTGCTGTTCACGCAAATGCCAAATATCTCTGGTTATTTGAAAAAGATGGGGGTATTGAACGCCTGCCATACGATTAATATAAGATATTGCAGCTGTATTATCTATATGCAGAAGTATTTGGCAATTATGCAATTGCTTTGCATAAGTTTTTAGGGCTAAGAATGCACTACGATTTCAAGGTAGTTAATATGTTTAGCCTTTTTGGAGTAAGACCACTGGCTTCCGGTAGAATTGCCATTGCAATTAGCACCCCAGCCCGTGGTTGAGGCGTCAGAGAAAATTTCAGCGTAATACACACAACTTTTTATTCGACTAAATGAGTGGTCAATGTTATTGAGCCACCAGAGTTAATATTTTCCGGGATGTTCATATTCTACCGCAGGACAATCCGATATTAAAAGACCAATAAGTTACTTTTTACTATAAATTTTAAAGAAAGAAAAAAATTCGCCCCAGACAGGATTTGAACCTGTAACCTTTCGTCTCAAAAAATTAAAATTTATAAAAAATGTATCCCAAGCATAGGGCAAGTGCTAAAATAAAAATAAGTTACTTTTTAATTTTACAGCTTTAAGTTTTAAAAATTTAATAAATCTGATTTGAGCCTTTCTTTTTTATCTGTTGGTACGTACAGTAAGGTTGGTAGAATCAATAATGACCCCTAGACATTTACAAGAAACTGCAGGAATAAGACAACTTTTAATTTCGTTTATGATGAATCCTAAGGATATTAATATTTTCTTACGTTGTATAAACATTGGTTATAAGAACAACCAAACAAGAACCAATCATCTAAATACAAGGTAGAAAGAAGACCTGCAGAACGGAGAAGTTTTGTAACTGGTTTCATTAGTTTGGTAAAAATGTAAGGTACAGTATTAAGATCGAATGGTAAAACATTACTTTTTTTTATGATATTGGAAGTCAGTATCATAAGAAAAGGATCGGATCATGATTTAACTAATATGGGATCCTTTCGTATTCACGATCTTTCCTTTTAAAAACCATTAAAATCGGTTGCCTAAGTTGCTTGAAAGGTAGACAAGCAGACGGATTTCCTGACGGAAAGAAATTCACGCCGCCTAGAGACACCAAAGGTGGTAATGGTGCGTTGCCAACCTAAGGCCAGAATGCTAGGCCTCGAGCAAAAGTAAGTTTACCGGCTACCTTACCCTCCGATCCAGAATACGTCATGACGTTATGGCGGTAGGAATAGGTAAGGCGGTGGTACCAATCCGGGCGAGTCGCTGCTAAACTCTATCTCCTAGTCAGATGTCACATGTTAACAAGTCACAGTGTCACAATTTATTATCATATGTAAATCTTAAATATTTTCTAGATTTTTCGTTTATTTTTATCAAAAATAGGCATCTTTTAGGTCCAACGTAGCCATAAAACAATTTTCTGAAACTAGTTTTAAGGCAGTACGGAGATCTTCTAATATAAAATGTGAAGTGATTAAAAATTTGGTAAGTTTTTTTAAGATTTAATATGAATCTCATTTTACCATTCGGCTTTGTAGTTATGTTAAATATAAACTGTTCTTTACACAGTTGGCACTTGATATGGCACCAATATTTAAAAGAGACTACGAATAGATTCTCTGTATTGAATGTTTTCTGATTCTGTAAGTGTAGGATTAGTAGGACGCGATTCTTGCCTTACTAGTGCGTTGAATTCGATATCATTACCCCGAATCCAGGACAGAATCTTTTGGTCATTTGTAATCATTGACCATTGTTTGTAAAAATGGGATAGACGACCTGCATACTTAACTGTACCCAATATTGTCGACGACGAGCCTGAGGAAGAGTTTGAAGATATGACGTCGTCGATGAGTGAGCGAGCGGCGGTGGTGGTGGCGGCGGTAGAGGAATTGGTGGGAGTGCTAACGTTTGCTGAAGAGACAGTGGCGTTGGCCATGTTTATGCAAGCTAATGGTTCTGTACTGCCATTATTGCTGACGTTGAATGCCTGCGTCCCGGGCTAGTTCTCTGGTTTAAATTTCGGGAAATCTGTCTAACAGTTTGTTTCTTAAAATTATTTTTGGATTTGACTTTAGCTCTGAACTAATTTTATTCATCGCTCTTGCAGTTTTTAGTGTTTCTGTGGGGTCCTCCCCGAAAAGAAATGTATCAATTTTTTTTATGATATTGGAAGGCAAACAAGCAGACGGATTTTCCGATGTTAAGAAATTTACGCCGCCTAGAGACACCAAAGGTGGTAATGGACCCACCATTACCACCTTTGGTGTCTCTAGTGCCAACTTGAAGCTGGGATGTTAGGCCTCGAGTAAAAGTAAGTTTACCGGCTACCTTACCCTACGAACCGGAACAAGTCATTATGTTATGGCGGCAGAAATAGGTAAAGCGGTGGTACCAATCCGGGTCTCTACCACCTAGTCAGATCTCGCGTTGTTAGTGACGGTGAGTCTATGCTCTCCTTTTACGAGCTTCCTGGCAAGGAAGGCAGATGGTCTATTCTACAAAAGAGCCCGGACCAACACGTGGAACTTGTCTTGTCCGTCACTGTCTTGGACAGATGCTCCTTAAAAAACCTTTTTTCAGTAAAAATGAAGTGAAATTTTTCCTGGTTACGGAATCTACATGTTGTATATCACAAAGTAAATGAGTAGCATCCATGACTTTTTGCAAAGATTCGTTATCTTTATCCTTTGTCAGGAAAGGAACCTCTACCAGTCAGGAAATTGCGGATGCCATCTGCTTTTGTTTTGTCTCAATGCCCCTGTCACGGCTCAATACAAGCGCTGGCATGGTCACCTTAATTTCTGCGTTAATGGTAGGTGCTCCGACCTGAAGACAATTAGCCGGTAATAGTTATTTATCTATAAGTTTTTTCGGACATCTTTATCTAGGCCTGTGGTTGCCCAATCTAGCTGACAATTCGGGTCTTATTTCATTTATGTATTTTATAACGTCGTGACCCAGGACAGCCATAATTTCTCCATCCAGCTCTGGTTGGATTACTGACGGGCCTGGCATTAAATTGTCTAAACAGGTTATATCGCAGGGTGTGGTCGGATCTATAGAATTGGAGGTTGTTACATCTCTAGGTTGTTCTGCCTGATTTATGTTAATGGCAGGTGAAATTGTGCTTAACCAATATACTAGGTCAAGAGTTAGTTCGGGTGTAACATGCGTGGCTGTAACAAGTTGTACAAAACCACATAAGTAACATGTAGGTAAGTATTTTAAACCTGGTCAAATCTTATCTCAGTAGTGCCCAATATATACATGGAGTATATGTCAAGACAGCCCCAGTGACTGTTCAGAGTACAGACTCCGATTCGTCGTTAGTAAGTTTATTACTCCTGGATAGGAACATATTGTACATTTATACAACCTTGCGATGGGTAGTTCCCTGTAGACTCCCGATTTGCAAGCACAATTTGTTGCGTTTAAATAACCCCAACGGTTTTAATATACCCCCTTATATATAAACCCCTTTTAATTTAAAGTTGGTGTTTGATTTGAAAACGATAAGAAATTATTGAAAATTATGATTGTATTCAAATAAAATTAAAAATAATTAAAAATATTTTTAAGTTTAACGTTTAATATTTTTAAGTAATAATAGGGTAATTTAAAATTGTTGGTAAGTAATGTGAAACATTCCCAGCGAATAATTCGATTATTACTAGAATCAATGACTTTATAGTCTTATTTTATAATAAAATTAATCGTTTAACAACTAACCTTGAACATTTTCCACCACTGGCAAACTACCCTCCGAGTTGGTTGAATCTGACGGACTGTTAGCTTTATTTTTCTTTCTAATTTGTGAACTTTGCGTAGCAAAGCTTCTAGACTGTCCTCTTAATTACCAGAATGCTTCCTTTTGGGCATTTTATGATCGAAAAATGACAGTATAATAACGTGACTGGAGTGGCCGAGCACTAAAATGCGACTGAAACCAAGACACTCGTAACAATTAGCAATAACATTAAAATTAGTGACGGTACCCACATATAAAAAATAAAAATAAAAATAAAAATAGGTAATTCTCAATTTAGTGCAGAGTGGTGACATTTATGCGGTACTACATGTTTCAATATGTTACTAAAAGTATTTATTACAGGTAGGTATTAATTTTGAGTACGAAGCGCGAGTATAATAAAATTAATATATTCAATTTGACGTCGTAAGTGATTCTTATACTAATAACTACAATTGGAGTTTCACCCAGAGCCTAGGACGAAACAATTAATAAATAAATTCATACTTATTTGCTTTTTTCGTATTTTTTTTTGCCTTTGTTGTCAAGTGGTTCAATGTTGGACTTGACTTCATTTAGTCACAGGTTAAATCTCCGAGTAGGGCAACTAAAAGGAAATGAGATTTTTTTTAATTTTCTTATAAAAACAACTTTGCCCGGCAATAGATATGTGCCCGGTTCTTCTTCAGAGTAATGGATGTGCGTGCAGTTACTTTCACTTTTTTTTAGGCCAAGATTTAAAACTTAAGATATATAGTACCTAGTTACTCTTAAGAAAAATCTAGTATTGCAAATGGTTAAAAGCCTACCTCAATAATCTAAAATACGTACCGTCTTTTTAATAAACAAGGACTAACTTAGGAGCAAAATTAACTTGATACTACAATCTGTATGACATTGTAATAAAGACTATAACACTAAGTTGAACCTTGGAATACTTTACGCCTTGTGTATTAATAAGGCGGTTAAGGCTATAGTTCATATGCGCAGCGTATTTGATTAATAAAACAAAGAAGGGAGCTAACTTCAAAGTTAATAACGCTCGCGGATTGCATTTGCAATAGTGTGATCAGAGAGAAACATGATCAGATCAGAAAGAGAGTTGATTTTAAAAAAAGAGGAAAGGGCGTGCTCGGCTAATTTGATGGTGAGGAATAATTGCAAATAAGATGTTCACTAAACTGATTATGGGTTATGAAAAAGATAATGGAACATTGGATGGGAGTAGTTGGAGACCTAGGTAACGTTCAACCATCAAAACTCTCGTTGTGTAGCCTCCGAAAATGACATGGCTTTGTGTGTGGCAAATAAACGTGTGAGTTCTAACATCCTAGTCCCTGGTTAACCACCCATCTTATACACCTAACGATAACTGTACACAGTTACGTAGTATTAAATAAAATAAAAATATTAATATTCTTATTCCGACATAATCATCCCGTCATGAATAAAGTTAGCCCTAATAAAAGACTTATTAAATAGAGAAACCGGGTAGCTGAAACAATGATAAAAATATATTGTACAAAGAAGAAGCAATATTAATAAATTGTGTCTGGAATGGAATTCCACCAAAGATCGACGATAAGAAGTGGAAAGCAAAAAACACAATTGAAAATTTTGAAAAAACCTACAACGGTTAAAATGCAATCGACAAATGATAATTTTTAAAAACCGCCGACTTAAATAATCTATGCGACGAGAGATATGACGAGAGAGAAATAATTAAATCTGAAAAAAGCACATGTTGTACCAACACCAACACATATTGTACGAACAAACATAGATAGTTACATCTAGACATTAACATAATATATTTACTACTTAATCTCTTTTTAATCGAAAAAAAATTCAAATACCACTAAAATGGACTAATTTCACCCATTATTTACACAAAGTTCAATAATTATAAAGAAATGCGTCCACATTTTTCTCTTGTCTCGACTAAAAAGTTTTCGTACCAGCAAAAAAAAGTTTAATAAAAATATAACAAATGTCTTGCTCTAGTCTATAAACAGTAACAACGCCCTCTCTGATTTAAATGTAGAGATACATTTAATTTTGTAAATTACGTGGATGCCTTATGAAATAGTTACTTAAGTGAGAACACAGATGACGTAAATTTGGAAATATTGTTATTTTTTTGCGCCATCTATGATAACATACTCATACTTATTTATTACATAAAAGACATTTTTGAATTTTCGCTTGTTTTGAAGACCAAATTAAAGAGGGTGTTAAAATAAAATTTTAAATTTTACACTTGTGCGAAATAGTCTATACTTAATTGGTAATAGACTTTGCTATAATATAAATATAAAATAAAATAAATTAATATTCCTGGAAAAGTTACACAAATTGAATCTAACCCCGAAATTAGCAAATTATATGCTTGTGTTATGACTGCTAGTCAAAGATATGAATGTACATAGAAATATTTAAATAGATACCAGAATAAATTAATAAAATAAATAATAAATTAATAATATGAATAAAATAAATAATAAAAACCCAGACCAGGAAATGCAGGCATCTAAATGTTCATCACACAAATGCCTGTCCCCGTCGGGAATCGAACCCGAGCCTCGCATGTCTATGACTTGGGTCTTTCATTACTAACTACAGAAACTAAATATTCGTATCACCTCCACGAAGGTAGCGAAACAGCGAAGCCACACATTTTTACTGATATGTAGAATTTGTGAAATTAGAGTCGGTAGATTTAAGCCGTTTAGATTCAGAAGCTTGGATCTGATATCCTTTTCATAGGCCAAACCTTATGTGGTCGTTATGGCAATATTTTACATGATACCTTTTTGGTGGGATCGCATTGATAAATTTTAAATAATTAATTAGTCACCATTCGCTCGATACATGACAGTTTTCACCTTATCTAGTACTTGGAATGAAATTCAATTGGCTTATCAGTTCAGTAGGGTTACTCTTAAATTTCCACATCATACAAATTGGAAATGGTAATCTCATAAAGTCATTTTAGATAGGTACATTTGAAAACAGTACTAGCTGATTATTAACATTCACTTAATTATATTGCTAAATGTGTTTGTTAGCGCATAACTTCCGACCGACTGAACAGATTTGTATTCTTTGTTGTGTTAGTTATTATCAGAAGAAGGTTCTTAAGGCGGGTTGAGTCCTAAGAACAGGCTTTTTTATAACATTTTTTATCTAAAGCTTACGAGATAAGACAGTAAAAAAATATTTGTGAATCTTGATCATATTTTTTATAATAAAACGCCCTCCATAACACGCTTATAATTATTTTACTCGATAAAAAAATACAAACTAAAGTCTAAAATTGACATTCAAGCTCAAAATTTGTTAAACAATTTCAAAGATATATGTATTCATGTGTATGAATTAAAATTTTGAATAAATATCGTATATGAAAATAATTAAATAATTTCCAGTGTAACTCGCAAGAATTCATTATAACACTTTCCCATTTATAGTGCTTCTCATTCATTTCTACGTCGATAGACAGTGACCACTGAGGCGCCGCGCCGTGCTATCCGGACGCGTGTCGCTGCGTTATTCAACTGATATAAAACTAAAGAGTGTATTTTTATAGTTTTTTTTTTTAATATCACTAAAATCATTAAAACATTTTTGTAATAATAAATTATTATAAAAAAGTTTTGATTCATCACGATTCTTCCACGAAGAATCGACCCGTTAAGAACCTGTAGCGCCACAGCGCATCAAATGTCAGTAGGAACGCTTGTAAAATGTTATTGACTACATTATGGTCAATAAGTTTCGTATATGTATAGTTGAAATACATATTATACGTTTCATGCGACGACTTTGTACGGTAAGTAGTACTTGAAAACTTTAAAAAAAGGATAGAGATAACATCGAAAAAAATACTGTATTACCGAGATTGTAGTGAGTGGATGGACATAAGAAAATTTGATAACATCGTCTAACTTTGGCACAATATGTAAAAAGAAAGTATCTTCACGCCCATATCCCGGAAGAAGTAGGTAGAGGCACAACCAGGCCACCCACGATTAGTCGAAGACACTGAGTATATATAACTTCTATTGCGCATGACAATGAAAACAAAAAATACGCACTGCAACAAATGGAAAACATTGTCATTCAGTCATGTGGACTTTTCATAGATGTGAAATTTCCTTTTTTTTGGTGCAACACCTGACGGATTAGTTGGATAAAATATGTAGAAATAAAATTCCCAAATAAAGTGTAAGGCCGCAATTCCAATCCGGTGGTAGTTTATAAAAATGTTAACGCTCTAGTACTACTTGTATGGTTCAGGTGAATAAAGGTTTTTCCGATTCTGATTCTGAAAGCGTATAAAGCAGGTACCTATATCAAAAACTGTAAGACACAAATATTCAAGTACAATAAAAAAAGTTGGTATAAGGAGGTATCAACTGCAAGGTCAATTGCATGTTACGGAGGGAAAAACGTGTATTCTTGCCTTTTGGGCTGGAGAAAATCATCCATTTACCGTAGAATATTTAGAACGAGACAACGAATTTTGGAAAAACGAAGTTAAGCAGATAATGATATTTTTTATGAAAGCCCTTTTGCGTGAAATCGTTGATGCCCGTTATGTTCAAGGCATGCCTGTAAACGACATCGTACTAAAAAGACGATAATCGTGACGAGTTACCAGTTCTTAGGAAACCAACTGAACAAAGCAACATCGTTAGCCCACACCAATACAAACCTAGGCAGCTGGTATTATTGGAATTTTGGACCCCATACTATTATTTTTGGAAATTGTGGTGGTTTTTCAACACTTGTTTTGTCTTATATAATAAAATACTTACATAATCTATGCATGATATTATTTCTACGTCATGATTACCGATCTTAGTCAAAGGAGATCAAAATATGATCATTTTTATGTGAATGTGACATGTCAATGTACGTGTTTCTAGTATTGATAACTAATGATAACACCATGGAAATCCATTATAATAAATGTAAAAGCGGACGGATAAATTCACGCCGCCTAGAGATACCAAAGGTGGTAATGGCGCGTTGCCAAGCTGAGGCCGAGATGCTAGACCTCGAGCTAAAATAAGTTTATCGGCTACTCTATCCTCCAAGCCGTAACACCTCAACGACAAGCACTGACGTTATGGCGGCACTGAGGCCTGTTGTTAGAACTCAACCTGCCATAATGTTGGAAGGTGACAGCAGTGACTATTACCAGAGATTAGTTATATATATATATTGTCTTTGCTATTACAGAGCTGTGTACGATTTAAGTATGCTTTCTGTTCATCGAGCTGATAATAGAATAAAATATATTATATTTATATAAATTTGTTACATAATAAATCATGCAAAATGGGTTGCCTAAAAAAATTAGGGTCGAAATATTTAAAAAAAAGACGAACTGCACTCCGGGAGTGCCGGCAGAAGTGAAAACTTGAATATTAACGTTGTGCATCTTTGATATTTTAGAATGTTAGGGAATAATTTTGCACAAATTGCTTTAATTATCAGTATGAAAGTACTATCATTTATGCTTAAACATTATTTTCATATCAATAACCTGCATTTGGCTTGACAAAAACTCGCTAAAGTAAGACCACGTAGCGGCTAGGAGCGTCGTCATATTAGCTGTACAACGAACATTGCTCGTCTACACATAAAGCTTATTTTCAAGATGGAACAAATAGAGCAATGTCTGTTGATATTATACGTATCTACTATCTGCGAGAATGTAACGGTAGGTATATTGCTGCGTATTATCCATCGCGCAACCTATACTCTTCGGAAATACCCAAGCAATACAAAAACAGCAATGAATCTACATTTTATTTTAGATCTCACGTCGTTTTATTTACGCATGCGCAGTGCGCCGTCTTACGTTCGGACGATCAGACGAAAGTTTAGAAGTTTTTACCCATTCCAAAAAAATGCGCAAAGTTGCTAAAGAAGTTTTCATTCAAAAATGAATTTTCATTTTTCACAACCCTATATAAACGTATTCGCATTAAACAGCCCTTATGTCGTTTTTTTTTCTGGTATCCAATGAAGCAAACGTAACTGGAATCGACATACGTGCTTATATCTGGAAACCTAGGCAACCCATTTTCTGCACATTTTATTAATTAAAGTGTTATAACTTTGATGTGTCTGTGTGTGTGCAGGCGATAGAAACTCACTTACTTTTATTTATCCACTTTAGAGTGTATATCTTCTTGAAAATCTGTAAATTATGTCAATTTTGTTTCATGTAACAATAATAATGACTATATTACCTTATTACTATTTCATTTACACTTATGACTCAAAACTGTATGAAAATAAATATTTTAGTATAAAACATATAGTATAAAACAAATGTATATATTAGTAATGATTAAAAAAATTTAAAATCAAACATTAGAATAAATTACGTTTATGAATATTATAGTTATTTATTCGAATGATTATGAGTTTCGATCATTAGTATGGACAAAGTATTAAAAAAAGTATATATTATAAGCAATAACTAATTGTATGATTAATGATATGAATTTCAAGAATTATGTTTTTAAATATGTAGTTTAAATTTTTTTATGAAGAATGGTCATTTTAGTTTTAAATGGTATGAGAAATATTTTCGGACCTCCAATGATAGGCCTTCAATGACCTCCTCAATTCCTATCAATATTAAGTTGAGTATTTGTTGACTACCCGCTCCGCTTTGAAAACACCTGCAACCCGGTAATATACAGGGTGTATTTGACACCGTGACGATAACTTCTGTGGCAGTTTTTTTTTGTGATATTGGAAGGCAAACAAGCAGACGTATTTCCTGATGGAAAGAACTTCACGCGGCCTAGAGACATCAAAGGTGGTGATGGTGCGTTGCCAACCTGAGGCCGGGATGTTAGGCCTTGAGCAAAAGTCCGGAACACGTCATGACATTATGGCAGCAGGAATAGATAAGGCGGTGGTGGTACCAATCCGGGTGAGTCATTGCGAAACTCTACCACCTAGTCAGATGTCACGGTGCTAGTGACGGTAAGCCTGTGCTCGCCTTTTACGAGCTGCCTGGCAGGAAGGCAGGTGGTCTATTCTGCGAAGGAGCCCGGAACATTAGATACATATCAGACATGGAAATCCTGCTAACAGTTTTTGTCGGAAACAAGTGGTTAAATATTTAGCAGATTTTAAGCCCGCAGTGTATAGCAAACAAAGAATATGCATTTAGCCGCGCGCTGCCAGCTGTAGGTGCCGACCTAATACCTACGCTGTTTTATTACATTGCCGTTTTTAACAAAAATGTGTTATTTATTAAATTTTAAATAAAAATCGAGTTGCGTTAGATAGTATTTATGAAATAATAGTGAAATAAATAAAGTATTTTTTTTTAAATCATGAAATTTTCGACACGAAATTCCAACTAAGTACATATGCATGTCTATCATGTACAGAATCCCTGGTTCATTTTTAGGTACGCTGTCATTTACACGGTGTACAAAATACGGGCCTTAATAAGCTGACAAATAACTTTAAAAAGAAAGTCGTGTTAGTTACACTTTTTATAACTAAAGAATCGCTTCACCGATTTGGCTGAAAATTTATAGGGAGTTAGTTTCGAACCAGGAGACGGAAATACGGGAAACATTTCTACCCATTTAAGGAAACTAGGATAAACAAACTTAGCGGATGGAACGAAGTCAGTAACTACATTTTCTTAAAGCCTTTGAGTATTTTAATACAAAGCCGTTTATCCCTTATTTTACATGAAAGCTTGGTTCTACATGACACCTGATACCTATTCCACAGTACGTGCTGCTGTGCATGTGTCTCGTCTCCACAGAGTAAACCATTCTTTCATGGGCCTATGTATACAGTTCTACAATAAACTTCCCAATTATATGAAAGAACTTCCAATTAATAAAT
>NJDC01004722.1:68198-80872 GCA_002245475.1 Calephelis virginiensis
CCGGCAAGGAGCGAGATGGGGTCGCGTTGGCATTCACCATCTCGCTCCGCGGCTACGGCCCGGTCCTCACCGGGCGTCCTCCTGCGCTACAAGAGGAGCGACTCCGGCCATTGGAGTTGCCCTCCAGGCGTGCGAGGCCGTGCTGGCCAGAGGAAGTCCCCCAACTGCCCCCGGCAGCCCTGCATCGGAAGCACTTTGAAGACGGATGAACCGCCTTCTCGCGCCACCGGTCTGCTTGCGCCGGAGCGGGCCTGAATTGGGATCGTCCTACCGGGCCCGCTCCGCGGTCTCCTTTTGCGTCATTACTTCTTCGCAAAAGGAGACCACCGCCTTCCAGGACCTGTCACTACCGAGCATGGCATTGACAACGCTCGGCAGCGAGAGGTCCTCTCCTACCTAGGTATGGAACGCCGTATCTTCTGGCACTCCGCACTCGTGGCAGGCGGGGGTCACCTCCCGCCTCGCGATCTTGTGCAGATACTTCCCGAAGCATCCGTGCCCGGAAAGCACCTGCACAAGACGGAACGTTAGCGACCCGAACCGCCGCTGCAACCACCCTCGGAGGACCGGTCGGATTGCCTCCACCGTCGCCTGATCAGGGACAGGTGGGGCAAGGTCCTCCTTCCACCGCTCCAACGTTGTCTCCCACGCCTGCCTCTGCATGCGCCTCACTTACTCCCACGCTAGGGGCTCCCCGCACGCGCTCGATACCGCGAGGTATGTGTCGGCAAGAGCACGCGCTTGGAGCTCCCAGGGCGGGTCTCCAGCGAGGACGCATGCCACCATCCAGGACACCGTCCGGTATCCGCGTATCGCCCTGGTCGCGATGACCAGCTGCGGACGTCGCAGCAGGGTCTTGTTGGCGCGACCGAGGGCGTCCGCCCAGACAGGTGCCCCATACAGGGCCATACTCCGTACGATGCCGGAGTACAGCCGACGGCAGGTGGCGTTCGGGCCTCCCACGTTAGGCAGCAGCCTCCCGAATGCAGCGGCGGCTCCCAGGACTCTCCTGGCGAGCTGGACAAAATGTGCCCTGAAAGTCCACCTCCCGTCCAGGATGAGACCCAGGTACTTCACCTGGATCCCAACCCGGACCCGGACCCCGTCCAGTACCACCCGCGTACCTGGAGGGGGTCCCCCGTGAGGCCCATGGAACAATAGGGCCTCGGTCTTGGGGAGGTTCACCTCCAGACCCAGGCAGCGTATTCGGCCGAAGACGATAGTTGTCCCCACCTCCGCCAGCCGCAACGTCTCACCCAGGTCCCTCCCCCTGACTACGACTAGTGTGTCATCCGCGTAGCACGCTACCCGGAGGTTGTTGGGCAGCGCGCCGCGGAGGACCCAGTCGTAGCCGATGTCCCACAGGAGAGGGCCCAGAACGGACCCCTGTGGGACCCCGCAAGCGACACGACGGCGTACGATGCCATCGCGTCCTTCCACTAGGACGTCGTGGTCCCGGAGGTAGTCGGCCAACAGCTCCCGCAGATACAGGGGCACCCCATGGTAGCGGAGCGCCTCCTGTATTGTTCCGTGCGGGAGACTGTTGAAGACATTGGCGATGTCGAGAGAGACCGCCAACGCCTTGTCGCCTTCGCGAACCGACTCCTGCGTCCAGGCCTTGAACCAGAGCAGGGCGTCTAGACAGGAATGCCCCGCCCTGAACCCGTACTGTGCCTTCGATAGGTCAGGCCCCGTCCCCTCGAGGTGCCGGACGAAAATGGCGTATTTCCTGATCTAATGAAACTTAGTAAAGTTATACCTGTATTTAAATGTGAAAGTTCTTATGATCCCTCCAACTACCGACCTATCTCCATTCTGCCTACCCTGAGTAAAATATTTGAAAAAATTATATTGAATCAAATGTTACTTCATTTTAATAAATTAGGTCTATTTCATATTTAACAGTTTGGCTTTACAAAAGGTAGATCAACAATCGATGCTGGTGTGGAACTATTGAAGAAAATTTATGAGTGTTGGGAGGATTCTCAGGATGCAATCGAGGTGTCCTGCGATTTGTACAAAGCATTCGATTGCGTAAGCCACGATACACTGATCAGGAAACTGAGCCAATATGGACTAAGAAATAAGGCGCTCGATCTTCTGATTTCTTATTTGAATGGGAGAATTGAGAAAGTTGTGATTAACGGTAAAAAATCGACAAGTGCTGCTGTTACGATGTGTGTCCCCCAGTGCTCTATTCTTGGTCCATTTTTGTTCCTTGTATATATTAACGACTTACCTTACTACGTAAGAGACGAACACGTAATTGTATTGTTCGCGGATGAGACTTCACTTATATTTAAAGTGAAAAGACAACTGGGTAAGTATGACGAAACGAACAATGCGATATCAAAAGTTGTACACTGGTCCAATGTAAATAATCTTTTTTTTAATGAAAAAAAAACTAATTGTATTAAGTTTTCAATGCCAAATGTAAGGCAAGTAGATACCAACGTACAACTTAATGGGAATAAGTTGGACCTGGTAGATTCTACTACGTTTTTAGGAATAACTATTGAAAAAAAATTGCAATTGATAAACTTGCAATTAGGTTAAGCTCAGCAGCTTATGCTGTTAAAAAAATGAGACAGTTAATTGATGCTGAGACCGCTATGATGGTTTATTTTAGTTATTTCCACAGCATCATGTCTTATGGAATTCTTCTCTGGGGGAGTTCCGAAGTCAATACTGTATTTATTTTACAAAAGAGAGTCATAAGGGCAATTTATAACCTAGGCCCAAGAGTTTCCCTGAGAGAAAAATTCAAAGAAATTAAGATTCTAACTGTGGCATCCCAGTATATCTTTGAAAATTTAATGTATGTTCACAGAAATTCAAGTTCATTTAAAAGAAATTGTGATATACACTGTGTCAATACAAGGAATAAAAATAATCTTGCTGTGCATGTGTCTCGTCTCCAGAGAGTAAGCCCTTCTTTCATGGGCCTATGTATACAGTTCTACAATAAACTTTCCAATTATATGAAAGAACTTCCAATTAATAAATTTAAAAAATGTGTTAAATGTAAACTAAATCAAAAGGGTTATTATAACATTGCTGAATATTTAGCAGATAAGACTGCTTGGGATTAATTTCTCCTAATGCCAATCTCTTATAATATATAATGTATCATTACACTAATTATTGTAAATATATTTTAAAATAAGAAAAAAAAAGACAAGCCTGCTGAGTTTCATGTTTTACTTGAACTTGCCATTTGCAAATAAATTTTTGATAACCTCATATGTTCGTGCTAGGACAATTTAAATAAAATTGGCACAACCTTAACATTAGTCTATAACATAATACAACATTCAGTATACATACATATTTTAACCGAAGCACACATGAGTAATATAAATACTTAATAAGAGTTTTACAATGTTAAAATGATTAAGATTTTATATCTGTTCGTGTTTATTGCGTTTATTCCGGATGAATCGTAAGTTGACCTTTAAATTTTAATATTGTTAAGGATTTAATTGATTAACTTGTTGTATCTTTTATTCAACAAACGAGTGAACGTATTTCCTGGTAATGAGTATTGACATTTAAGGTCATAATGCTGCATTGCCAACCTTATTTTTAAGCCTCTTATGTAAGTAAGTTAACTGACTACACTAACCTACAGAACGGACCACGACAACGGCAAGCACTGTTGTTATGTTAAGCATAAATATGTAAGGCGGCGGTACTTTCAACTTTCGTCCAAAAAAATGTACCTTTAGTATATATCGATAATCTATTCTTCCTAGCTGTTCCGTCAAACTTAGTACCACCCGTTAAGTTCGTATAGGATAAATTAAAATTATGTTTTTCTAGTTTCCACGAAATATAAAATGGTATGTCTTATGTCCTGGTTCTAAGCTACCTACCTATCAATTTTCAGTCAAATCGGTTCAGCCGTCCTTGAGTCATAAATAGTACTAACACAACGTTTTTTACAGATTAAATTGCCAAAGCTGTAAAATAAAATGCTGCGTGTAGTATATATTGTAAGTACTTTCAATTAGTTTGACCGCCTCGTTGGTCGAGTGGCTAGCGTACTCACCTAACTACATAGACCAACCGCGAGGCTCGGGTTCGATTCCCGATGGGGCAGGTAGCAGGGGCTGTATAACTGGAAAAATCAACATAAACTAAATAGTTAGTTTTGGTTTTTACCAAAGTAAATATTGGCTACCACATCCAAATTTTAATAATTATTTTGTATGAAAGATAGCAAATGTTTCCGAAATAGTCCCACAGTACGACTATTTAAATTATGCGCTTCGTCCTTACACTCTTTATTCTTTTTACAATTTATACTTTTATTTTTAAATTGGCTAACCTAATCTAAATTTGGGCGAAATGATTAGTTATGTAATATCAACTCTATATAATATATCTCTAAAATACATTCGGATTTCCTAAGTTCCACGAATATAGCCGAAGCGCATAATTTAAATAGTACTACTGTACTGAACTACACTCTACTAGTATCTTCACGCCCATATCCCCGAAGAGGTAGGCAGAGGTACAACCAAGGCACCCACGACTAGCCGAAGACACTAAGTCCCACAATGTGATAGGTGGCAAGCCTATCGCCAACCGGGCACATTTCCAATCCCGACCAACATTTTTTAAATTAGAAAATTGGAAAAATCCAATTTTCTTTATGTTGTCCGGCCCGGGATTCAAACCCAGGACCTCATGCAGTCAAGTCCAACGCCCGGACCGCTAGACCACAGAGGCCACTCTACTAGTAATTTATGAATTACTCTTTTTTTTGTGGAAGGCAAACAAGCAGACGGGTTTCCTGATAAAGTAAGTTTACCGGCTACCTTGCCCTCCAAACCGGAACACGTCATGACGTTATGGCGGCAGGAATAGGTAAGGCGGTGGTATCAATCTGAGTAAGTCGCTGCCAAACTCTACCACCTAGTCAGATGTCACGGAATTTGTGACCTTTGCTCGCATTTTACGATCTGCCTGGTCTATTCTTCAAAAGAGCCTGGACCAACAAGGTGAGGAAGATAATATACAAAAAAACAAACAGTCGAATTAAGAACCTTCTCCTTTTTAGAGTTAGTTAAAAATGAAGTGTTATGTTTAACAACTACATTTTTTATCCGTTAATCGATTTCTCCGTCATTGGTGAAACGATTTTTTTTATTTGACACAGCATATATACTTTCAAGGTACATTGCTACCAAATGTGGATTTGATAACGGAATTTTAGCAAAATCGATGAAAACACCTAATTTAAAAAAAATAGTATCTTCACGCGCATATCCCCGAATAGGTAAGCAGAAGCACAACCAGGGCACCCACGACTAGCTGAAGACACTAAGTCCCACAATGTGATAGGCGGCAAGCCTATCGCAAACCAAATCCAATCCCAAGCAACATTTTTTTTAATTAGAAAATTGAAAAACCCAATTTTCTTTTTGTTGCTCGACTCGGGATTCGAACCCGGGACCTCATGCAGTCAAGTCCAACAACTGAAGCGCTCGACAATTAAAATCGGTTTTTAGAATTTTGCTATGTGTTCGTTGGGTTTCACGTGAAGTCACTAACCAACATATACAAGTAGAGTAAGTAAATCTCTAACACTTCAGAGAAATAATGTTTTATTTTAATAATTTCATATGTCTTCGCTTTAACTAAACTCGGAATATCAAATAACTTTCTAACCGTTTTCGAGTAATAAACTAATATTTAACTAAAGTAACTAACGGGTTCGAATTCCGGGTCGGGCAACCAAAAGAAAATTTTGGTTTTTCCGATTTTCTAATAAATAAAAAACGTTGCTCGGGATTGGATATGTGCCCGTTTGGCGATAGGCTTGGCACCTATCACATTGTGGGACTTAGTGTCTTCGGCTAGTCGTGGGTGCCCTGGTTGTGCCTCTGCCTACCTCTTTGGGGATATGGGCGTGAAGATACTTACTTTTTTAACTAACAAATAATCTATAACTCAAATTAAAGGAAAAAAAATATGGCACCGTTTGTAAGTATTTATGTCAATTTTTAACATTTGAAAATTTTATTACATTTATTTATTTAAATCGAAACGCAAAGATAAAAATAGAAACTAGAGAAAATAGATATAAGAAAATCCCATACAATGTTTGGTAAATATTTATAAAATTGTGTAAAAAAATCAAATAATTTAGCGAAAACAGGACAAACAGGATTCTTGGCATTTAAACTGTTAACAAAAAAAGTCTAAAAACCAGTACACTAACGATCTTATATTATCTCCTTAATACGCGAAGGACACATTTTAAATCTGTATAATATATAGCGGCCAAGAGCGAGTCGAACCCGCCCATAAACGGTTCCATAGCTGCATATTAAAGCTATTTCCAGTTAATTATAAATTCGCAATACACTAGGGTGTAATAAAGTTGGTACTTACAATACCATGGATACATGGGTTACTGGTAGAGTGCTATGCAGTTATTGCTTTGGGTAGGTATCTACCGACTACCGCCTCACCTATACCGCTTTACTACAATTACTCTGTCATGTTCCGGTTCGGAGGGTAGCCGGTAGACTTGCATAATAGTCAAACATAATACATTTGTAACATCTATGGTGTCTCTAGGCTACGTTTGTCTCTAACCCGCAGCAGGGCCATAATATAAGATAGGAAACCGTAAAGGCACCAAAATAAGATAGTAAGTAAATTACGCAACCATAATATCAATAATAAAATAAGTAATGTAATAAATGTATAATAATAGTATACAAGTGGGTTTTTTAATTAAATGTGTTTTTTGTAAATATTTGCATGTCGAATTTAATGAATATTTGTAATTAAATGATTTGGTTGTAAATCAAGAATAAAAATCCTACTAATATTATAAATGCGAAATTTTGTGAGTATGTCCGGGGACGCTACCATTAACCACCGAGTATTTTTTTATACCAGACTGAGGAATAGATTTAGAAGTGAACGTGTGTAAAGTGAAATAATATATGCACACATGTTATGTTATCTCATTAATGCTTGTCTAAATGAGTTCATTTGGTTCAGCTAATTAGATTTATTAAAAATGGAGGTAGGAAAAAGTTAGCTGACAGTAAATAGTATCTTACTTTTATACTTTATCAAAAGTCCCTTAACTGTAAACTAATTATTGCCTAATACTCTAGAATATCTTCTGCAGTGATGATTATCTTGTTTTAAGAATTTCATTGTGGGATTAAAATTAAAATATTTACACACATTTAAAACCGTGAAGCTGCCAACAATTGCTAACTATGAGTTTAGCAACACCTCCTTGCTTAATCATTACCACGGTTGTAATATTCGTTCTAGACAGTATGGTAGCCAGAGAATTTGCACAGCTCGGCCATAAGATAAGACACCAGTTACATCCAAGGTGTTTATAGGTGGCGGTCGTATTAAAAGATTATTTGTTACCATTAGGAGAGCCGCTTGCTTGTTCACTATTTATTACATAAATGATGGAGTAAGCGCGCATGTCCTTGTTACGCTTCAACGATATTTAATTTTGCGCCCGGAGATTTTAACTTTTTGATAACTCATTACTTGTTAATATTCTTCTGATAGTGTAACTGGCAATTTTGATCTAAATTACACGCATAACGTATCTAACAGATTTGTTAGATTAAGGGTTAATAATGTATTGTTAAAAATATGTTCTAAAGTGACCCTTCATTTTACTGTTTTAAGTAAAAGAAAAAGACGATTATCGCGGGTTATTCTTTAAAGATAGACATATACCACTGCCCATTTTTTTTAGATCTATTGAAGAGAAAAAATCCCACCATACATTGTTTTGTTAAAACTCAAAAGGTTTTGGCAGCGTTTTCGAGGAAAGCTCCCGATCGGCTTATTTTTTGCCGACATATTGAACTAATATCGTTGTAATATCGTTGGTTTGTACAAAACATAAAATTACTATATACTAAAACCTTCCTCAAGAATTGTTCTATCTATTGTCAAAAACCGAATGAAAATCCGTTCAGTACTTTTCGAGTAAATCGCGAATAGACAGACAGACAGACGCGGCGGGGGACTTTGTTTCATTATATGTATTGATTATTTAATAATTTATGTAATTGTAATTAAATGACTTGGTTACCGAATTTTAATATACTACAAATAATTATTTATTGATGTTTAATGACAAAATTATCAAATTAATTTGAAGTGGTTATTATTATTTTAATGAATCTTGAAATCAAAATATGACTTGAAATTTGAATTTAATTTATTATTTAATGTGACTCATTATACAGTTACCATAATTATTATGTTCAATTTCATGCCATAATAATGGTCAAATATGTGAGACTCAAGAAACAATCAATCAATCAATATTTTTATTGTTTCAAATATGGTACATTGGTTCCTACAATTTTAACATTAAAATTGATTTAACATTAAAATTGAATAATTTGAGTTAGATTAATACGTTTATAAATATATTGTTAAAATGTATAGTAATTTTAATGTTAAAATTGTAAGAACCAATGTACCATATTTGAAGCAATAAAAATATTCATTGATTGTTCGTTAACACGGTCATCGCATAAACGTATTAATCTAATTAAAATTCTTTTCGTTGTTTTAAATCCGGTCAGAAGAAAGTTCTTGCAAAATAAATAAAATCGGCAATTAAGCGGTATGCTATGAACTTTAAAAATGAGAAGTCTTTTAAGATATTTCGATTTTTAGCAGTTGTCCCTTGCTTGGGATTAAATTTTACCAATTTCTAAAAAAATCGCATCAAAAATTGAACCTTCACCCTTTTGTCTCTTGCTAATGCTTTAAAGTAACAATGTTTTGGTAATAAAAAATTGAACTAGTTATAAATATAAGTAATTGGCTAAAAATTATATAATATTAATATTTGCACACCAAAATGTGGTAGAACTAGCAGTTACCCGCGACTTCGACCGCGAGAACCAAGAAACATCTTCATTGAGTTCAGATCAGCAGCTCTACCAAAGTAAAATGGTTAAACAAATATTTTAACACAAAGAAACAAATAAGGTTCGCACTACACTACTGGTACTGCTGTACAACTAGCAACAGTTTAATAATATGATTGAGCGAGCGCGAGCGAAATTTTTTCCACAATTTTTAGACATGAATTTGTTAAAGTTAAAAGATACAATTAATTTGGTGGAAGTGAAAGTGATTTAGTCAAGTGGAAAGCATAAAAAATCTTTACAGGACATCTTGTTGTTCGGCAGTGGGCGCTTGGTAACAGGATTTATTTGTGGAATGTCCCCACTTGCTCCTTCCAAAAAATGATTGGATACTTGAGAGTGTGATAGAATCTATGAGTGTCAGAAATCCTAGTAAGCATGCCACCGTGCGCTTGTACAAAAATGTCCCGAGACGCAGTTTCTTCGCTACTGAACATTACGGCAGCTGTTTCATTTGTGGTCGGAGCATTGAAAGGTCGCTCATGTTGACCACGTGGTACACGATCTGAGTGAATGACTACTTTAACCATTATTGACCATTATGTCTATAGACTCTCTTTGCATAATTCTGTGCTTATTTCAACGTTATTGTATTGAAGCGAGAGTTGGGTATGTCAGAAAGAGCATGAAAGTAGGATAAATGCGGTCGAAATGAGAGCACTACGGAAAATCTGTGGTGTAACGCTCGCTGACCGCATTCGTAACAGTGAAATCCGAGAAAAAGTGGGATTGAAAGAAAGTGTTGGTGTTAAAATGCGAAAGGGCATGCTCCGCTGGTTCGGTCATGTGGAAAGAATGACAGATGAAAGATTGACAAAGCAGATATACAATGCGAATGTGGATGGATGTAGGTACCCGGGGAGACCAAGGCTGACATTTCACGATCAGATCAATCGGATATTATCCGAGGGTGGTGTCAAGAGTCTCCGAAACCGGCATGTTAAATATGAAGGAAGCAAGACAGGTTTGTCAGGATCGGGAGGTCTGGCACTCGATACTCTATAGCAGTTTTAAACTCATATACCAAAATATTGTAGTCCGTAAAGCACTCTTTGTAATTTTTGGACATTGTTTCTGTCTAGCCCTTGCACATACTCAGTTCACCTATCTATTTGCGCTTCTTCATCACCCATAAAATAAACTTGCAAAAATTGTAGCTGCACACTAGCTGCGGAAAGTAATGAACCAATTTTGTGGTAAACTTGCCCTCTTGTTGTAAATTTAGGGCATAATCCTGGCATTAACATAATTGTGTCTGCTCCAAAAGAAGTCATATGAAAGCAAGTATTGTATTTTCTTATATTTGTCAGAAAACGATGAGATTCATCAATTTCATTAGAGAAAAGCTCTTTTAAAGGAAGAACAGGCTCGTCTATAGAAGGAATGGCGACTTTCCCGCCCGAACAACATATACCTGCTGCTTCCTCTTTCCACTTAAGAGCTCCGCAATATTTTCAATCTGTACTTATTGTTTCTATCTTTATAAGCGTATGAGATTCATAATCAAGAGTCTCAAATGCAGCTCAACTAAATACGCTCCATGTGTTTCGTGTAAATGTTTGACGTCGCTATGATGCCCTCAGCAACAGTGTGCCTGCAAGATTTAGCAATTTTAAATGTTTCTGTGGCACTTTGAGACTCCATATAAGCCATTTGCTGTTGACGTCGATCTAGGGACGCTTATGGAGTTTCCGAAGCTCGCTAAGACTGCAGATACTCCACATGTCGTCGACATCGATCTTGGGACTGCTCTGCAGTCTCAGAAGCCCGTTGAGATGCCATGAGCTCCGCATTCCGTTCACGTCGAGCTTGGGACTGTTCTGGAGTTTTAGTGTACCGCTGAGACACCATAAACTCCGCATGCCGTTCACGTCGGGCTTGGGACTGTTCTAGGATCTCTGCAGCTCTATGTACCCAACATCGCAACGCCTGCTGAAGCCTTCACAGCTCGACTTGTTGAAACGTCTCATTACGTAGCTATTTTCATACCTTGAGCTTTATTAGAGCTTTGCGAAATATTAGACTTAAGTTTTCGCGGCATATTTTTATGTGGATAGGTACCTATTAAAACAAAATTGGTAGTAATTTTCTAAAAAATAATAATTAAACTTTAAATACACCGTATTCGTATAATATTGTTCGAAACGAACAAAAACTTATCTTCACTACATAGTATAAAACTAAAGTCGCTTCCTCTGTCCCTATGTCCCCTTGTATGCTTAAATCTTTAAAACTACGCAACGGATTTTAATGCGGTTTTTTAAATAGATAAAGTTATTAAAGAGGAAGGTTTATATGTATATTTTATAATCGTGCAAAGCCTATGATTAAAAAGACAACTATTATAAACGACTGGAATTAAAATCAAAAGTATTTTTTCACACAAAATACTAAAATAATAAAATAGCTAACCTACACCTTAACGTTATTAATAATCTATTTATATATATATAATCTATTTATAAGTAATCTATTATACAAACTCATCTATCTGCCTGGTCCAATCGCGCACTCGGCTCCTCCCTCGCTCGCTCTGCGCGCCGCGCCTTTTAGGCGCTTTAGATATTCCGTTTAAGTCAATCTTATCATAATAACTTTTAAACTAATTGTCCAAATTACTTAGTGTAAGAGACTAAGTTTATCTACATTCAATACGTAAAGTGACGGATGTATCAATTTTCATAAGAGTTCGATTAATATTCTAAAATGTGCATTGTTAAAAAGTATCCAATTAAATTGTATATTTGGTTCACTATTTTGGTCATAGTGACTTACACATAAAAGATAGATATATGATGTTGCGAACTGTTATTTAGAACTATTTAAGATAAATAATCCTATAGTACTTACCTTTGTGCAACTCCAACGATTTGGGCAGCGCACGCCAATATAGCTCTCAGTGGGCTGATTTTTTCAGACTTACTTGACAATTATCCTTCTGCCCTTCTGTACAATAATTCGCCTATTAATTATTCTAATACTTGGGTGTAAATTTTACCTCCGATTTCTCTTGGAATGTTAACAATGTATGTAAAAAGGTTCATGATGCTTTTCATTCTCTTAAGCTCCTCCAAAATTTCCTTCCCCTTACAACGAAAACTTTGCTTATACATACCCTTATTTTTCCTATTATAGATTATGCCGACACATGTTTTCTTGACGCTACTGAAGAACTACTTAACAAATTAGGAAGACTTCAAAATCTTTGCATTAGATTTATCTATGGTCTCAAAAAATTTAATTATGTCTCGAGTTACAGGGCTAGATAAGGATGACTTCCTATACGCTTACGTCGTAATTTTCATCTACTGTGTCTTTTATATAAGATCCTTTTTAATCCGCATTTCCCGAGTTATCTCCGTGATTCCTTTCACTTCCTACATTCCACTGAATGTCCTTGTCGTCATCACGTTAAAACCTTGTTACGTTTTCCTATTAGTAACTCTGCTTTTTATTCTCAATCATTCACTGTTCGTGCTGTTAAGCTGTGGAATGCTTTACCTGATAAAATTCGGGCCAGTGAAACATTATTAGTCTTTAAGAAACTACTAAAAGAGCACTATCTCTCACAAATTTGATTTTTTTCTAATCGTCGTCTGTTTTTTCTTTGTATTTCTAGTTATATACATAATTATGTATACTTATATATGTGTACATTATTTACGTAGGTTTATGTTCATGTATATCGTGTATATGTTTATGTATATATTTACATATTTGTTT
>NJDC01004722.1:81761-98907 GCA_002245475.1 Calephelis virginiensis
TGTACTTTCCACGATATATTTTATTATTTTTTATTTTTATGGTTTAGCCAACCGGTTTCGCTACTAGGATAGGATATGTTGATATACTTAAATATTTTTTGTAACATCTCATTTACACACATACTGCGCAAATAAATGATTTTCTTTCTTTCTTTCTAACTATTTGAGTAACTCAGGCTTCATCTCTTGTGTTATTTTTTTTTTCATTTCTTTCTTACTTATTATGTCGGTGGCTATGTCCTTTCTTTGTTTAAAAATTTATGTTATGCAACATCTGTTGGTTTGGCTAGTAGAATATTTCATCATCATAGTAGTCATAGAAGAAGTAAGAATTATATTTCTGAGCCGAAGTGTCATATGTCAAGGTAAAATGCTTTAACTTGACTTCTACTTTTTTATGGTTTATATTTTCTTTATAACGTTTCTCCTATTTTGTTTCTTGTATGTTTCTTGTATTTTTTCTAAGTTGAAAGGTATGTATTATTTTGTATACAAATTATGTCAAATAGGCCTAAGGATGTAAACTCTAAACTGCCTGTCAAAGAAACTACATATAAACCTATTTTAAATAAATGTTATCATCCGTTAGTCGTGATAACAAAAGTTAATCTTCATTGTATGGAAGGACTGATAAACGGTAAAATAATCCTGTAGCGTCAGTAATAAACAACATTCTGACACAAACGACGAACTGACGGGCACATTTGAAGGATATATTAATATCGCAAATTGTTCAAACAATACATAAAATTCTGCAAAACAGAAAGTGATAGCTAAAACGTGATCTAAGAAGTGATAATGTTAATATTTTAAATAAATGTTATCTGTGGTTAGTGGGTAATACCAAAACATAGTTATTTAACCTAATACAAAATGCGAAACCGTTCAAAATACATAATAGCCGCGACTGCGCCGATTTTTTTGGCTGTGACTGTTTTGATTCTTCTTCTTGTGTTTAATAGGTAAGTTTTCTAATTGTTTTAATATGTTATCCATGACTATTATTTAGTTTTACTGCTGAATAATTTTATATCAAAATAAAAATAACCTCTAGTTAGTCGAAGATTGCTTAGAACCTGATAAAATCTTTAACTTTATGGTAAAGATATACTAAATTTACATATTCATTTCTTTATCTGAATGCGAAAGTGTGGTTGTCTTTTTATGTTGGAAATTAGACGTCTTATGTTATTTATATATTTTAAAATGAAGAAACACATGTATTTTTTCATACATACATATCTTCACGCCGAATTCCTTACGGTGTAGGCAGTGAGTGTCGGGTTACAAATGCCACGATCCTTCAAGACCGGAATGGCTTCCTCCACATTAATTACCCTTTTCATAAAAACAAGCCGGTTTCGGATACTCTCGACACCACCTTCGGTAATAGTAACCTAGCGACTTGATCGTGGAATATCCAAATGCAAATCTCCACGAGTATAACTAAGTATAATTGTTTTGTCAATTTTTCATATATTGTTTATATTAATACTGTTTATATTAATGGACCAGTGGAGCATGTCCTATCTCATTTTACATTGTTCTCTTTCAATTTCACTCTTTCGAGGATTTCAATGTAACGAATGCGTTTAGCTATTGTTGTACCACAGATTTTCCGTACTTTTTTCGACCCTATTTATCTTACTCTCATGCTTTTCTAACATACCTATCTCTCGCTTCCATACAACAACGTTGGTATAAACACAGAATTATGCAAAGTGGCTGAAAACTTCGCTTTAAAATAGGTTTCCCAGCACTCCATTGACACTATTCCCCGCACGCACTCTCCTTTCTACATCCGCGGTTTACATTCGATTCCTGCGAAGAGCTCAACCTAGATATACAATTTCATTTACTTGCTTTAGCAATACATTACCAACTAAAACTCTTACAGCCGTGCTAGCTACATCTTGTGTATTTAGGGTAGTTTTTTGAGGCTTGAAAGTGACATAGTCTGCTTTTTGTAATGACATCTAAACAAATTTTAGGGGGAAAACTGGTTTCTGCACGAACTAAATAACTAAGGATGTGCCGACAACAACTTTGGCCGGCAAACCGACCAGATGATTAGTCGGTTGTAAAGCGGGCGCTAGATTTTTAGTATCGATTTGTCTCAACACATTTCGGTGACATAAAAATACGGTTATATTTATAGGAAAATAAAATTGGTTGCTTGGTAACTAACTTTAAGTAGCTATCTCAAAATTAAAATAGGTAAAATCACAGGTATAAATAATTTTTTCGCGGAAAAATGCAAAAAAGTCTACTCCAATTTTGTTACTACGTTTTCGCAACACATGAACTTTTTAAAGTGAAAGTTGTTTTAGTTGTGCATCTTTTGTGTTTGGGAAAAAAAGTTTGTCTCTGAGAAAAATTTAAGTCTTGTTTTTCCTGTCTTTCTCTTCATATGAACCTTTTGACAATAGAAAAATAAAAGCAAAACGATAACAACGATATAACGCGGTATAAATATTATGTATAGACTAGCCGACCGGGCGGACTTCGTGTGGCCTTAAAATGGTAACTGTATATGGGAAAAATTAAAGCATTACTTTTTCCTATTTTGCCAGCATTTTTCCTGGTTTTTCTTTTAATATGAACTTTGTTCTGGTAACAACCAACACAACAAAAAAAGTAGCAAAATGGATCCATCCGTTCAACGTGATGCCATTAGTATGCGACATAAATATAATTTAGATTTAATTGAATAATTTACTTATAAACTTAATTTAATTGAATTTAGATTTAATTGAAATTTGACAAGATGTAATAGTATTTAATTTAAATGGGTGTTTTTCCTTAAACTTCATAATATAAATAAGAGCGGGCTAGTTGGAGTATTACTAGATCTGCATTGAAATGAAATTGAAATATCTGCGTACATACGTGAGAAAGTAAAACTGATTGCTGCAAATTTTAAATTTTATTTTTTAAAATTTAAAATTTGCAGCAAAATTTTTAAATTTTATTTTTATTTGTACGCCACAGTAGGCAAGGAGTCGTTCTTCTGTAATGTAATCTTTAAGACCTATGACTGTACCTACTTCTACAAATATAAAATTGAATTGAATTGAAATGGGGTTTCATGGTTTTCACAATTATAACATAAAGATTATGTAACATTATAGAAAAGTATTCCGCGCCAAAATTGACTCCTTGAATGTTCTAGCCCGTCAGTACATTCTACTACTTTTCCTCTTAATTTGTTAAAAAAATCCACTTAATAACAAAATGACAAGGTTTTCGAAAATCCGATCTTATAAAATTAAAATGGTAACTTCGTAAAAATTATATTAAAAATGTTTATTCATCGTGAACTAAAACCCGTCTCCTCCTCAAGTTTCCTGTGTAGAATATATTAATATCTGCCTTCCTGTTTTAGCAGCTTGTAAGAGATGAGCAAAGATCAAAAGGGTCATTACTAACTATACCACTGGTAAAAGATGTAAAATAAGCCTTTATTTTGCTAATTCCGCGTAAGCAGTGTAACCGTTGTGGTTTTGTTTCCCGTGTTCGGACTCTATTTGTGATCTGGTCGCGGAGGTGGGAGGTTATAGTTAAAGGCGAAATTACCCCACGTGTTGGTCTGGGTTTCCTGCCAGGCAGTTCGTAGAAGGCGAGCATAGGCTTACCGTCACTAGCACTGTGACATTTGACTAGGTAATAGAGTTTCGCAGCGACTTGCCCGGATTGGTACTATCGTTTCACCTATTCCTGCCGCCATGACGTCAGCGCTTGTCGGAGACTTATTCCGGTACGAAGGATAAAGTGGCCGGTAGACTTACTTTTGCTCGAGGTATACAGTACCTCGTATTCATGTTGGCAATGCACTAACACCAACTTCGGTATCTCCAGGCTACGTGAATTTCTTACCGTCTTGTTTTCCTTCCAATATCATAAAAAAAAAGGTTAGGAAGGTAAGGTAGCCGGTAGACTTGGATATTAGACCTAACACAGCCACAGGACAATGACTCACCTACAACATCTATGATGCCTATTTGCCATCGGTTTCTTTTAACATCGGAAGTTGATCCGGGCAGAATAGACCATCTGCCTTCTTGTGCCAGGCAGCTCGTAAAAGGCGACCATAGGCTTACCGTCACTACCACCGTGTCATCTGACTAGGTGGTGAAGTCTCGCAGCGACTCGCCCGGATTGGTACCACCGCCTCACCTATTCCTGGCGCCATAATTTAGTGCGTGCCGTTGACGTGTTCCAGTTCGGAGGGTAAGGCAGCCGGTAAACTTACTTTTGCTCGAGGTCTAGCAACCCGGCCTTAGGTTGGCAACGCACCTTTTCCTCCTTGGGTATCTCTAGGCGGCATGAATTTCTTACCATCAGGAAATGTGTCTGCTTGTTTGCCTTCCAATAACATAAAAAAAGACCCGTTCACTTGTTTTCTATATGACAAAGAATACATAAAAAAAAACCACCTCTTTTTCGGCCCGGTTAAAAATACCTGCAATGAAAAAGAAATTGTTCGTATGCGAGTCTGATCAGCTGATGAAGAGTTCCGTCATAGCAAAATACTACTTTTCTTTCTTCAGAAAAAAATACCTTGTTTTTCATAGTTTTTGTACAAATAGAAAATTTGTTTTTGTGGCCTCTGTAGACAACGGTTCAGATGTACTTGACTGTATGAGGACCCGGGTTCGAATCCCGGGTCGGGCAACAAAAAGAAAATTGGATTTTTTGAATTTTCTAATAAAAAAAACATTGCTCAGGATCGGATATGTGCCCGGTTGGCGATAGGCTTGCCACCTACCACTTTGTAGGACTTAGTGTCTTCGGCTAGTCGTGACTCGTGGGTGCCTTGGTTGTACCTCTGCCTACTTCTTCGGGGATGTGAAGATACTTTTTTAGTGGTTTTCAAAAGTATGCTAAATCTCGAAAACTGTTGAGTGAACGTAGTTATAACCAATTTACGTTGAAAGTTTTTATTGTTGTTGCCAGGATGCATATTTTTAGGTTTTTTTCTCTACTGTTTTAAAAATTGCCTGTGGGCTCTAGCGGTCCGATGTTAGACTTGACTTCATAAAGTCCCGGGGTCGATACCGCAACAAAATAATGTGTTTCTTCAAATCTCTAATAAAAATAACGCTGCCCGGTTGGCGACAGGCTTGCCACCTATCACATTATGGGACTAATGTCCGATTTCACCAAGAGCCCCTATACTATAGGGGAAAAAAGGTCCCCTAAAGTATAGGGCTTGTTGGTGAAATCGGACATTAGTGTCTTCAGCTATTCGTGGGTGTCCTGGTTGTGCCTCTGCCTACCTTTTCAGGGCAATGGGCGTAAAGATACTTTTTTAAAATGAAAACTTCGTTGCCCAAGATTGGACATGTGCCCAGGCGGCTTGTCACCTATCACACTGAGTTACCTACATTTATATTTAGGTATTAACGGAGGTTATTAAAAAATAAGACTTTAAAATATTAATTGCTTTTGTTGTTGCTAAAAAATATATGTTTTCAGCGCCGACACGAGGAATTTACAAGTGCACTTAGTAATAGACCAAGATGGCGGTGCTGATGACGCCATGGCTATTTTTATGGCTGTACTATATGAAAGATATTTTAAGGGGTAAGTATGCTCCCCTTTTCCGCATTATTAAATCATTCATCACTTGTTGGAATGCCAGTGCGAAAATATATTTCATTTATCACTTCTACTTTTCCACAGTATACTTTATTTATCACTTTTTGTTAAACTTGAGTAACCTGGTTTCAATTTTTACATTATTATAAAAGATTCCACAAATAAAGATAACGTTTACGTGGTAATATGAAACTAGATAACTTTTACAAAGCGAAGAGAAAGTCAATAATGCGAGCGTACGTTAGAGTTTAGCGACCTCTTTTATTTTTTCTATATATTAACGACAATCTCGTCCAAATTTACATGGACATACATCTATTCTATTAAACATATAAACCTTTTCCTCAAATCACTCTATCTATTAAAAAACTGCGTCAAAATCAGTTGCGTAGTTTTATACTATACAGTGATCTACCAGACATTGCTATCACTAATAAATGTTCCCTGTTTGCGGATGACGTTGTAGTTTCATTATCAGACAACATAGATAAAATTAAGGAAAAAAAACAAACGATTCATTAAGGAAAATCATAGATATTACTTAATTTAAACATCAGTTTGTTTAAAACCTACCTATATATTATCAACAGATTAACATATCTAAACCAAATATCAAAATGAAAAGATTAAACGAGAGCATCAAAAAAAATTTTTAGAACATTCCTTAATGATGACATTGGTTGATTTATTCAACCAATGTGATCAAGTACTTGTATATTCCAAATTTAATAAGTAGGTAAGTTTTACAGTAATGTAATCGCCTCCATAGCACGCTTTTATGGTATTGGAAGGCAATTAGCAGACGGATTTCCTGATAGTAAGAAATTCCAGAGATGGTAATAGTACGTTGCCAACCTAAGGCCGTGATATTAGGCCTCAAGCAAAAGTTAGTTTACTGGCTACCTTATCTTCCCAACTGGAACAAGTCAGTGGCAAGCACGTTTGGCGGCACGAATAGGTAACGCAGTGGTGCCGATCCGGGCGAGTCGCTGCGAAACTCTACCACCTATTCAGATGTCACAGTGTTACTGACGGTAAGACTATGTTCACCTTTTATGACCTGCCTGGAAGGAAAGCTGATGATCTATTCTGCTAAGGAGCCCGGACTTGCACTGGGAAAAACAGCTGTTTCTCATTTTTATACCAATGCTTTCTATCAATCCCACTTTCCACCTCTCTGGTCTCACTGTGCGAATACTATTTATCTGAACAATTATCTTACATTCTTATCGTTATACTAGTATACATCTATGTTTCATGCCAAGTCCCTTGCAGAGTGGGCAGAAATTAAAAATGTAAACTGTCAATTTCCTCAAACCTGCCTAGCTCAATCCACCTATCATTATTCTTTGCATACATACACCACCGCTTAGGAGACTGCTAGTAACAAGCACATGGCTTTTTTGATAAGAAAAAAGTTAACAACCTATTCTAAGGATATTCAACGTGAGTTGCAAAGAATTCAACCTTTTGCAATCATGTCCATCATCTTGATGCGTAGCGATCTACAACTGTGCGATTCCGAAGATATTTCTTACCCCACTCAACACCTTTGTGGAATCAGATACCGAGGGCGTTATTCTCAAACAATTATGACTTAGGAACCTTCAAGAAAAGAGCTACTCATTCCTTTGGTCGGCAACGCATCTGTGATACTCCTGGTGTTGCGGGTGTCCATGGGCGACAGTGATCACTTTCCATCAGGTGACCTATTTGTTCGTTTGCCTCCTCTTGTATCAAAAAATCAAATGACGTTGAAATAACTAAAAAAGTTTTGAGTAGTTTGAATATAATAAAAAATAAAAACTTTGATTTCAGACCACAATTAGTTGGTATTACGACAGTATTTGGCAATGTGGATGAGAGTCAGACATTTAATAATACACAAAGGATTTTAAGCATTGCGGAACGGAGAGACGTAAGTATTGTAAACATATAAGGCTGATTTCACCAATCATATTTAAAACCGAGTTTAGTAAAACTAAATTCAGTGTCAACGAGTGTAATTGTCGGTTGTAGTTTCGCTCATAAGCTACTGCAATTAAAATTGACAAAATTATCGCCTCTGTGGAGTATCGGTCCGGCATCGGACTTGACTTCTCGAGGTTCGGGGTTCAATGTCCACAACGAAATCCGAAATCCACAACAAAAAGTTTCAAGTAGAGGTCGTGGGTTCGAATCCCGGGTCGGCCAACACAAAGAAAATTGGATTTTTCCAATTTTCTAATTTAAAAAAAAATGTTGGTCGGGATTGGAAATGTGCCCAGTATCGGAGTACCACAGGGAAGCCTTTTGGGACCATTGTTATTTCTTATATATCTTATACATATCCGTCTGCTTTTTTGTTGGTTTGCCTTCCAATATCATAAAAAAAATTACCGTAATTTGAATCCAGCCTTACTAGGTAAGATTTCTTCAAAATATTTTACTAGCTTGTCCAAAAAAATCATACACTCAGTCATTAATAGATAAACATTAAAATCATATTAACTTTTAAGTTAAGTGAAGGGTTTTTTTAGTACCACTTACATGATAACTACGTCAATTATTTTTTTCTGTAAGATAGTTCTTAATTCAGACATTCCCAAACATTTAATAATAATAAACTACAACAGTTTTATTAATAAAAGTGGACTAACGTGGGACTAAAATTAAGTTGACAATATAGTCTGTATCACATCGTAATAAAGACTATAATACCAGGTTCAAACTTGGAGTATTTTACTTCGTGTTTATAATAACATGCCAAAAGTTTAATGTTAAAAGATTATATGTGATGCGGTGATCAGATAAACCTAATGCTCAAAAGAAAAAAACACATCTGACATTATAGTTATAGTCTGTGTTGTTCTTGTTGGCTCAGTTGCAGATGAGAACATCTAACTTTCTGCTAGGCAGCTAAGAAAAGGCGAGCATAGGCTTATCGTCACTAACAACGTTACATCTGACTAGGTGGTAGATATGCGCAGCGACTCGCCTGGATTGGTACCTGAGCTTTACCTATTCCTACGCCATAACTTCAGTGCTTTCCGTTGACGTGTTCGATAAGGTAGTCGGTAAACTTACTAAGGTTGGGAACGCACCATCACCAGCTTTAGTATCTCAAAATATGTTTTCATAACATCAGAAATCCTGTTGTTTGACTTGCAATATCATAAAAAAAGGATTGTGTGGTTTTATGAAATCACAGTAACTTGATCTATAACTATAAACTATAGACGCCGCCATATTGGCATCAGCTGCTCTGACGTCACCGTCACGCGACATGCGACTCACAGGGCAAAAAATTGAGACGATGCAATAAAAAAATACTTTAATAACTCCATGAATAACTCATTTTGTTATAAACACACTTGTGATTATTATGTGTTATATTATGCGTTATTATATGTTATACTTGAATGATCTAATCTTCGTATCATTCATACGTCTTGTCCCCTTCCAGGTGTCAATATACAGAGGGTGTTCTAATCCTCTTATAAAAGGAATAGAAAAAGATTACTTTTTTGGTGATGATGGTCTCGGGGATAACGTGACGGAGGTGTTCGACCCCATACCAGCATCACCGAGTCACGCAGTCACAGCCCTAATAGAGTTATCTCATAAATACAGAGGTATGTACTCTTTTCAGGATTTTCATAACCTCTGTGGCCTAGTGGTCTAATGTTGGCGTTGACTACGTGATATCTCGGGTTCGATTTCCGGGTCATCGAAATGGGTATATTCAATTTTGTAATACAAAAACCATGTGGATTTGATAAATGCCCGGTTGGCAATGGGTTTGTCATCTGCTCAACATATCGTGTGACTAAGAAAGGGTTAATTCATATTTTTACTTAGGTACCGTCGTCTAGAGACACCACACACGTTGTTGCTTTAGCGAAGGTCGACTCGCCTGGATTGGTACCACCGCCTTACCGCCGCCATAATGTCAATACTTGCCGTTGACGTGTTCCGGCTCGGAGGGTAAGGTAGCTGGTAAACTTATTTGTGCTAGAGGCCAAACATGCTGGCCTCAGGTTGTCAACGCACCATTACCACCTGTGGTGTCTCTAGACGCCGTGAATTTCTTACCATCAGGAAATCCGTCTGCCTGTTTGCCTTAAAATTTTATTAATTCATTTAAAGTTTGTCATAAAGTAAAGGGTGCATGTCCAAAAACGCATGAGAGTAGAATAAATGCGGTTGAAGTGAGAGCTCTACGGAAAATCTGTGATGTTATGCTCGCTGACCGAATTTGCAACAGTGAGATCTGAGAAAGAAATATTGTGGGTGTAAATATAAAAAAGAACATGCTCCTTTTGTTCGGTCATGGAGGAAGCGTGATAAATGAAAGATTATAAAGCAAAAAAAAATATTAAATGAATGTGGACGAATGTATGTATTCAGGGAGACATATTATGTCGACATTCCACGATCAATCAGTGTGCTAAGTGTGAGTTTTTGAAATTATTTACTTTACTGTCGCGTTTACGTTTAATGACCTAAATGAATGGATTTGTTATCAGCGCCTCTAGCGGATAGTCTAAGCAACTAAATAATTCCATACATTTGGATCGTCCAAACGCAAACGCAGTAGTAAAGTCAGTTCGTGCGAAACTCACACTCAACATACAGGTCTTATCCGAGGGTGGTATCAAAAGTCTCCGGTTTGTTTGTAGTAATGAATATGGAGGAAACTGGGGAGGTCTGAAAGTGATTCTGCTACCCATACCACATTGGCTGGGCCTGAAAATATGTAGCAAGAGGTAAGGCCCTTGGTTTCTACCCAGATAAACTGCAGCAAGCCACGACTGTAGTCTTGTTGGCAATGACCCATGTACGAACTGCCTGGCTGAAAGACAGATGATCTCTTCTACACAAGAGAACTGGACTAAAGAATTGAGATTCCATGATCAGATCTGTCGTATTTTATGCAAGAATATAGTCATCAATTTTTGAACCTGGCAGAACGCAGATATCGTGACACTTGGCGCTTTCTTTTAACCCATAAAAGATTTATCGTTAAGTTTTAGTAAACATGTATGATTTGCTTACTTTGGGGTTGGGTTAACTACTACAGTTTGTCTACTTTATTCTTAGGTGATTTTTAGAACTGAGGAGTGACATAGAAAAGTTGGGATTATTTATTTATTGTTGCAACGATTTATGCTGATGGTAATTATACCTAAAGATTATTATTAATTTTCAGGTAACCTTGTTGTAGTAGCTTTGGGAGCCATGACAAATATAGCTATGGCAATGAAACTTGACCCTACGTTTTTGGGTAGATTATCTCAACTATATGTCGGAGTTGGTCATATACAAGGTAAGTTATTTATTAACAACAACTTTTTATAAGCACCATCAGCAACAGGTCTCCTGATGGTAAGAGACGACCGCGGCCTACAGACGCCATAGATGTTGTGGGTGTGGCCTATGGCTGGAATGTCAGGCCACTGTGCATGTCTACCGGCTATCCTACCTTCCGGATCGGAAACCTGACATTGTCATTACGTCAGCAGAAATAGGTAAGGTGGAAGATCCCTACCCGCGCAATTAACTCCATAGCATTTTACCACCAAATGCTATAACAGCAACTCCATTTGCCGTCCAATACAATGATGTTGGAAGGCAAATGGAGTTGGATTTCTTGATGATATTGAAAGTTCACGGAATCCTTCAAAACCCAACATAACAACAGCGAGCACATTATGGCAGCACAAAAGCCTCTCAGTTATAGCGATATAAAAAAAATGGAAAGAAACGTTGCTGGCGTCTACACTTAAGAAATTTTGACTAACTTTCTTCGCTCTGATGCTAGTCCTTTTTTTTTGAGAATAGACCACGATTCCCCTCAGACAAGTTGTTAAACATAGTCACTACCACAATAATTTTACGAGTTGAAAAGGTTTTGCTATGACGTGTTCCGTCTTAAGTTACAAGTAGTTGACAAACCCCTGATCTGAGATTTTTTTAAGGTCTGAGGTGTGTTTGCTTTTTTATGCCCTCCAGGTGCAAAGTGACGACTTTTGTCCCGCTGTGCTAATCGAAAATGCCACTTTTGAGTTCTTTCGGCAAAAAAGTAACATACACACTTCTAGCAGTAAAAAAAGTTTCAAATCACATGTATGTTATCCTCTGCCAATAATTACTAATAATCTTATCTTATTCTACTGCCCTCGGAATGGAAGATACTATTTATGCTCGACGGAGCCAAAATTGGTAATTTCGCTAGTGCAGCAAATGTAAAATTGCTACTTTTCGCATAGTGCAATAAAAAAATGTCATTTTACAGATGAGGAGCACAAAGAACCAGAATTTAATGCAGCAATGGATCCAGAAGCTTACTACATAGTGGCACAAAATGGACAGCCCGATAAACTTACTATAGTACCGTTCTCGACTATATTAAATAGTAACAATATCAGTCTTGTAGGTATTTTTCATTTTAATAAGAATCACTCTTGCTCTCTCTAGTTAATCCCCCTGCTGTGGAAGCTCTTTTTATTAATAGAACTAGTGTACTACTAGTTCGTTCGCAGATACTAGTGGTCGCCCATTGGTCGAAATTCGACCAATATAAATTTTAATATCTTGTTGATAAGAACGCCATCTTCATTTCTCAAGACCAACTACTAAACTTTATGAATAGTTAGTGCGCCATCTGTTATCTTTTATCGTTATCATCAATATTATATTTTTTGTGTGTCTAATGCATGGTAGTGGTAATGTTTTATTTATTGATTTAATGTACTTTATAAGCATTACTATTGAAAAATATGATTAGCGTTCTGCACTTCTCCTACACATAAACTTTAAGTGTGCCAAATTTTATGCTTCTGAGTCCGCGCAACGTTCGTAAAAAGGAGTCCAAAGTTCTGACATTACGTTTTAATAATAATAAATAAATAAATATCCCTGGACAACTTACACTAATTGAATCTAACCCCAAAGTAAGCAAATTATATGCTTGTGTTATGGGTGCTAGTCAACGATACTAATACATAGAAATACTTAAATAGATACCAGAATAAATTTAACAAACACCCAGACCCGGAAATGCAGACATCTAAATGTTCATCACACAAATGCCTGCCCCCGTCGGGAATCGAACCCGAGCCTCGCGAAAAGTCGATGTAGTTAGGCGAGTACGCTAGCCACTCGACCAACTAGGCGGATATACGAGTATATAGATTTTATTACTTATTTATCTTTAAGTTTATGTCGAAAGAATATGGATAACTACCATACATTGAGGGACCTGAATATAAGAACTATCGTAAATCATTAAAATCGATGTGCGCTTGAAGGATGTTACGCAGAAAGCTATTGAAAAATGGTTTCAAAAGTTGAAGATAAAAAAGGTACAAAAGCCGTCTGTCTGCCCTTAAGAAAATTGAAAAATTTTTTTAGTACTCTTTGGCTAACTTTCTTTGCTTCGATTTTAGTCTTTTTTTAAATAGACCAGTTAGACACACAAATAAGTCATCAAAAAATAGTCAATATGACATTAATCCCACTAGCTGTACAGTTTCTGCAATGATTCGTTCGGCCTCAGATTGCAGCTGATTGATAAATCTGTGATCTGAAGCTTTCTTTTTTGGAGGAACGTTTGCTATTTTTTCAACCCTCCGTGCGTAAAGTGACAACTTTTTTACCGCTGCATTAAACGAAATTGCCACTGACCGAAAAATAACGTACACATGTCTGGCAGTACAAAAGAAAATCTCAGATAATATGTTCGTCGGCCTTTGTCAACAATTAAGTATAAATAAAAAAATAAATAAATAGCTAATTAAATAAGTAAATAAACAAATAGCTAAATAAATAAATAAATATTTCCAGACAATTAATTACACAAATTGAATCTAACCCCAAAGTAAGCAAATTATATGCTTGTGTAATGGGTGTTAGTCAACGATACTAGTACGTAGAAATACTTAAATAGAACCAGAATAAATTTAATAAACATCCAGACCCGGAAATGCAGACATCTAAACGGTAATCACACGAATATTAAATCACAATATTATTACGTGAAGCAAAAACTTTGGACCCCTTTTTACGAAAATTGCGCCGACGGGGGAGTTAAGTGTAGGAGAAGTGCAGAACGCTAATGTTTTTAATAATGACGGTTATAAAATGCATTCAATCAAAAAAATATATTATTATAATTTATTTTCAATGCTTCTTATTTTCTACGTTTATACATTTAATATAAAAAAATGTAAACATAAAAAACAGGTTTCCAAAAACGGTGGTCTTACAACTAAACTGTCAGTGGTCAGGGCGACAGAGTGAGGAATCTCCGCACAATGCGTGCCGTCCCCAAAATTGCTGCCTTCTGAATTCGGCCCTTAACCTAGGGTTGTAGAGCGAGTCTCTTAAGATGTTGGTCGAGACTCTTCGCTATTAGACCGTTTACTGACACGATTATCGGGATAATTATTTTTGAGTCAGCATCCCACATGTCAGTAATCTCGTGCGCTAAGTCTATATATCTTGTCAATTTTTCCGTATCAGCTTTCACGAGGTTTATATCACATGGAACTGTGATATCAACTAGAAAAGCCCGGCGCTCCAACCGATCTACCAGCACGATGTCAGGCTTATTGGCGACAAAAGTCCTGTCCGTGATGATAGATCGGTCTCAGTAGAGCTTTGCATGGCTATACTCAAGAACTGGCTCCGGTGTATACTTATAGTAAGGAACTTCAAAACCGACAAGTTCATATCGAAGAGTAAGTTGCTGGTGGATTATCTTGGCTACTTGGTTATGCCTGTGCAAGTACTCGCCGTTGGCAAGATGAGAACAACCGGAAATAATATGCCTAACAGACTCACCAGGACGATGGCACGCTCGACATATGTCAACTGTGCAATCCCTCATGATGTATTTCCGATAGTTATTCGTCTTGACAATCTAGTCAGTAATTACACAAGCAAAACCTTCGGTTTCACCAAAGAGGTCACCGAATCGTAACCAAGGTACGGATGCTAGTGTATCAATATCAGGCCCACAAAAAACCTGATAAAATCGACCATGTAGTTCTTTGCTCTTCCCTATGTTCAAGCGATCCTGAGTACTAAGTACCACCGGTTTATGCCAGTTCTCTTTACCTAAGGAGAGCGGAGTCAGTCCATTGTCCACTGACACTACATCACGATGCATTTCACACTCAACGTGTAGGAAGTATTCTCTAAGATTGTATACTTCACGGTTATGAAGGTTTTTGGCATTAAGGAAGCCACGTCCTCCACATTTCCGAGGAATATACAATCTCATCACTGATGAGCGTGGATGATGCATGCGATATGTTGTCAATAGCTTCCGGACTCTTAGGTCCAAGGTATCCATTAGTGGCATTAAGGAAACCACGTCCTCCAGATTTCCGAGGAATATACAATCTCATCACAGATGAGTGTGGATGATGCATGCGATATGCTATCAAAAGTTTACGGACTCTTCAGTCTGTTTCTAGCTCTGTTTGAGTCCATCTTAATATGCCAAAGATGTTAATAAAACAGGCATCACCCAGCTGTTGAATGCGCGCACCTTATTACCCCAAGACAAAAGGCTTTCCAACACTTTTGTCAAGCGACCAAAAAAACGGTCTATCACCAGCTGTTTAACTTCACGATCCAGTATACCTAGACCTTCGGGCATACCAAGATATTTGTAAGTTTCGGTTTCGGAGAGAGATCTGAGAGATGTTGCCTATGAAAGTTGTAAATAGTTACTCTGTACATCTTTTCCTTTCTATACATGTACAACCGCACTTTTGTCTACGCCAAACTCCATTCTAATGTCACTTCTAAATGTATGTGTTACATCAAGTAGTGACAACAAGTCTGGTTTATTTGATGCAAACAACTTGAGATCATCCATGTACATAAGATGACAAATAGTCTCACCCCCTCTACGCAACCGATAACCCAGCTTTAAATCCCTTAGCAATGTACTCAAAGGATTTAAAGCTGGACAAAACCACAATGGACTCAAGCTGTCACCCTGGAAAATGCCACGCATAATCCTTATGGGTTCTGAAATGTAAAGAGTCCTTCCGCCTCCTGGGAGGCAAAGAGCCGTGGTCCACTGCCGCATACATGAAACCAGAAACAAGCTTAGAACTGCGTCAACTTTGTACAATTCCAACACTCGTTGCAACCACATGGTATGGCATGCATATGCGGTACCGAATCGTAAGCCTTTTTGTAGTCAATCCAGGCGGTGGAAAGACCTTTCCGATTTTTGCGAATCTGTTGGTTGATAGCTATGTCAATGAAGAGTAGCTTTTTAGTACCACGAGACCTAACCCTACATACATTTTAAGCAGGATCTAAAATATTATTTGCATAAAGGTGCTTATTTATTTTTGACGTCAAAATGGATGTAAGTAGTTTATACATTGTAGGTAGGCACGTAATGGGTCTAAAGTTTTTAGGAGATATAGGTATTGCCGGATTGATGAAATAAAAAGGTGACTCCTGTTGTCATAGAAGATGGGAGAGATCTAGATTCTATGGTCTCTTGGAATTGAGCAGCTAAGCGAGCGTGTGAAGAATGCTACCATTTCAGCCAAAAATTATGTAGTCCGTCTGGTTTCGGACTTTTCCAATTATGTGTCAAACGGACCGCTTCCATTACGTCCTCAAGATTGATAGTAACAGCTGCCATAGGTTGTAATAATTCACACGAGCGCTCAACAATGCTCATCCACTCTTCACTAACATGAGCAATGGGCACCAACCAAATACTTTTCCAAAATTTAGACAATATTCATATCTTATATATCATATCTTTCATATTCAGCACCTGCCCATCACCCACGGCAGTAGTGGATCCCTCCCAACTCCTATACACCATTTTTGGTCACTTTGAAATAAACGATTCTGGTGATTTCTGTTTACATGTTCTTTATAAATGCGAACCCGGTTTGCCCACGCAGACACTTTTTGCTTCAGATAGTCAATGCGTTCTGTGACACAAGACATGTAATCGGTTGGTCTAACACCTGTGCCAGCAAAGGCTTGTGTCACATAATGCATCACTCTCGGTCAATTGTTTCCCGATCTGAAGCAAATAAGTTTACCAATGATGACTCTAATTCGTTCGATTCTATTTTGCCATGCTGGCGCAGCATTAGCAGGCCGTATGTCTCGGCCAGTTTCAGGGAACCTGACATGAGCTACACGACTTGCCGCCAAAGCCACACAATACAGGATCGAATGTGTATCAGTTAGATCTTGGCAGGACGATAGGTATGAGTCAAGCATGCATTCTAAAGTCATCACTAGCGCCATATTATGTCTGTGCGTAGGAAAACGTGGTAATCTCGGTCTGTCGTTTATCGGCATGTTTTTAAATTCAAGAATCGTTTCTTCCAAACTCCTCCTCAATAGCTTATGTTCCAGGGTACTTACGGTTATAGTTTCTACGTCCACCAATCCAGAGACACCACCTAGTAACCCCATCACTGAAGGAACAGACAGTGATTGGATTACCGGATGAGTACGTTCTGCGATGGCCGCAGACACAGTAACTTCTGAGCGAAGCTGTTCA
>NJDC01004723.1:15587-36728 GCA_002245475.1 Calephelis virginiensis
TGATTTTTTTTGTTTGTTTGAAATGAATAGGCTCTGAAACTACTGGAAAAATTCTTTTCCTTTCTTTTCATTATGAGGGTGTGGTAGTATCTATTAAAATTAGCCTGGTAGAAATAAGAGAGTTAAATATCACAGTATTCGACGGGCAACGCATCATTAGGCGCTTATAGACAGACATCTATAGGTGACGTGCATTTCTTACTATCAAGTTATCCTCAGGCTGATCCGGGTTGTATGTAGAATAAAACTGCATCTCTGCCAGACAACTCGTAAAAGGCGAGCAGAGGTTTAATGGGTCATCACCAATTAAACCGTTAGTGGTAGAGTGCTACACGGAAACTTGCCCGGGAAGGGATCCACCGCTTAGGCTATTCCTGCCGCTGTAATGCAACTGCTAAAGCTGGGAGGGTAGGGTATTCGGTAGACAAATTGACCCCACATACACACAGTGACACACATACATATAACATCTATGGTGTCCTACAACATCTATGCCTTGGTTGTTCCTTATCATCCGGCGAGCTGTGTGCTTGTTCGCTCTCTTATCACAAAGAAAATAAATGGTTTGCTTTTTTATGCTATAAAAATCGTCGAATTAACTTTAGTTGCAATTCATAACTTATAACATTGTATGACAAACGGACACATTAGGGTCAAATCAACATACTTGCATTACCAGTCATATACAAAAATAGTTAACATCAAATACTAGGATGGTAGGTTATTTACTTCGATCAAATTAAATTACTAGATGGGCTTAATGTTGACCTCATTCAAAATTAACAAGTCAAATGAATACTTTAGGTTAGATCAATTATAAAACCGATAGCTATATAATTACTGTACGATAAAAAGAGAACGAATGAGGTCAAGTTTGAGTATACGAGCTCAAAGACCAGTCCAGTACTATTAGCATGAGTATTTCAAGCTTTCATTAAAAAAGTTGGCTACCAACAAAGCCGTATAGGGATTCAATTAACACCGTTTGACAACTCCCGCGTCACGTTTTGGAGTAAGAAGAGGTGACGGCATCTTCCATTACATTCACACAAAAACAAATACCAGTTACAACCTAAGAATGTACATTCAAACAACTATAGATTTCAAAATTAGAATGTGTAACCTTATTTAAAAAAAATATCTTATGTGAAAAATTCAGTACTTTTTAATTACCAGTTTTTAATACTTTCTTTTAAAAATTATGAACCTCATTCAAATATTTCTTGTTTTGACTATTTAAAAGTGTGAAATGTTCATGCTATTTTACTTTGGTCAAAGGTTTAATATATTTACAAATAAATTGACTCAATAGAAAAAGTGTATAAAATTGGGTATAACATTTTTAGATAACTATATTAAAATTTAATATAGGTATCTAAAAATGTTATGTTAATGTGAATATTTAATAATCACTATAACTATCGAAAAATGTACGAAGCGAATAAGATTCAAACAATTTAATATAGTAGGGGAGCCCGCGATGCGAAATGTGTAGTAATTCCAGCGTAATTGGAACTCATTGCACTTTGTCGATTAAATAGTGGAGAGTAAAAAAGGTCATGTAAGGTTTTTCTTTTTAGCGGTGCGTTAAGTGTCTAGAAGCTAAAATAGCAATTTCAGTCACTTGATCATAGCCGAACTCATCAAATATTAATAATATATATCCCTAATGTGTCTCCGATGACAGAAATATGTCAATCAGACAGATTGCTGTAATAGACAATTAACACATATGACTTAGTTTTTGAAAGTTTCTGAACCTCCTACTCCCGTACAACAATGGTACAGGGTATCTCCCATACCTTAATCTGACGCGCCTGAGTTAGTCCAAAAATCCCCTCTTGGGCTCCTCTACTAATATTCACAAAAAATACTCGTAACTGTGTTGCCAAATGCAAAACCCGCGAATCGCAACATCAATTTTTCATATCATTAAAGTCCACAGTGAAGGGAAAACTGGGAAAAGTCAACGATATAGGGATAACAAGACATATATTTGCCTTAAACTGTTTTAGTTTGCTTGTGGCTAACTTACCGGTGGTTAAGGCTGGGGTCCACTCTTGTTCACCAGTTGCACCCCAGAGTAAGGCAAGTGACGCGTTGTTTGTTGTTGGCGCACTCAAGGCTGTGCCGAGCACTGCCAGTGCCCCGGATGTGCTTATCATGCGTTTGCGACCCGACATTATGTTACCTGCCAAATATATACTAAATCTGTATTATTATCATCCTCGGCTATTGGGAAAACTGAACTTGAATACTGTTCTTAAAAACATACAAGCTAGGCTAGTTTTTATACTAATATATGTATAAAAAAGACAAAAAAAGCTCAGTTTCTTTAGCTGGATCTTTTCTGTGTGGTCGAGTACCGATCTGGTGTCAGATTTTTCTAATGTACACACCTTGTATGGTCTATATGAAATAATCCATTTTTATTCCTTTACTATCTGACTCGACAAATCTAAAATATCCTAATTTTAAATATTGTTTAGCCTTCTCCTAGCAATAACTAATATAACAATAAAAGTTTTAACAAAATCAGTCCATACATTCACATGTGATACGATGACAAAGGGCAATGGAGATTATTTTTTTATATATACATACAAGATATTATATTCTATGTGCACAGAAGAGAAACGAAAAAGTAATTCTGGCAAAGGAATTCAAACTAAATGAAAAAAGTGTGAATTTAGTATAGTAAAAAATGTATATCTCACCATCAACTTGTGTATGAGTGTTATTAATAATGGAGGATCCATTTTCTCTGACAAGATTGTTGTCCCGGTGGTCCGGGCGAGAGGGCGGCTCGCCTGCGGGGCGGGCTTGGTAGTGGTGCTGCTGGATGAGGACGCCCGTGGGACCTGGAACCATTCACCTTCATCACCGAGGCACATCCATATAAAATAATTCAATGAAGATTCAATCCTTTTTATAAGATAAACTTTTTTCTAACATTCAAACTTCTTTATGGTAAGAAGTACACATTGAATATAGACATTTAAATATGTTAACGGTACGTCGCCAAACTGAGGCTGGAATAATAAGCATTATGCATAACTTTATCGCCTACCTACCTACAACCAAAAATAAGAGAGACAAACCTTAGGCACGAATTGAATCCTCAACCTTTGTCTGACGTACCAATTTGTGTGTGTTACACGTATTACCTGTGAGCTTGAAATTGATACAAGATGGTTATTTTAATCGGGTTGATGAATACCGAAACTCGCAGTGACAAATGGTTCAAAATGTCATAAAATAGAACATACAGTCGGTTTAAATACGGTTCAGAAGTTGGTAACATGTTGCACAGAATTTATTTTAAAGTATTGGCTTATACCCATTCATACTCGTGCTTCGCCTCTTTTGCTTAACTACAATTTTATAAACTTTTATTTTGTGTTAGTTAAATACAACATTATTTTATTATATGTATATATCATTGTTATTATATAAACATTGATAGTTTGATAAACACACAACTATTTGGATATATAATAAATATAAAATAGTAAGAGATGACATGACTTTCTAACTTTTTTACAGATGCATAATAATTGTCTCGTTTATAAAACAATATAAGGGTTAGATAATTATTATACTACACTAAAACAAATAACATGTTTTGGAATTAGTCCAAAGTCGCTATTCTTCGCCCATTGCACTCCATTGTACCTGTGTCAGACTACAGAAATCTATATATATATGATACCTTTGGGAAAGATGTGTGTCCACCGCCGTCTGTTACTTGTGAGCTTGACGGTGACGTGCGATGGGTCGAAGGGGTTGATGAGAGCCCTTCCAGTCCTTTTAACCGGCTTGTGGATAGATATCGAACTGCGCGGCGACAAACGGTTCATTGCTGTCGGAGAATCGGGTGAGTCGCTGTTGGTTTCGTTAACTATATATTTGCCTGAAACAAAAAATACACGATTTATGTGTAGTACCCACTTTCTTACTTTACTAAAAATTAACATCATAAATGCGAAAGTGGATATGTTTGTACATCCTTCTTTTGGCCTCGTTGGACTATGGGTTAGCCTGACTCCATCGACCAACCACGGGGCTTGGGTTCACTCCTGTCGGGGGCAGTCATTTGTGAACATCGATGATCGAAGCGTCGGAAATAAAGTTCCATGCAATGTATTGTCTCTGAGTGTTCATTAAATTTATTTCAGTATCTATTTAAGTATTTCTATGTATATGTATATATGTAATAAAAAATATGTTACACCTATAACATGATCATATAACTTGCTTACTTTCAGGTTATGTGGCTAAATAATGCGGTTTTAACTATGGGCAACATCAGGTAATAGTTATAGTAAAAATACATAAGAGGCGAGCTTTCGAGTAAAGAAATTACTTAGTTCTAACCCAATAGCAGAGAATATCAATTATAATTAATGAAGGAATGTTTCACTTATTATAATTTAATTTTCCAAAATTACGTAAACAGTTATAAATTCACAAAAAAATTCAAACAAATTTTTAATTTACAATATGTGTTATCCTATATGTAGTTTCATGTGCTGTATGGATACAATATGTATGAAAAATTAACTCACCATTAGACAAAATGTCTTCAAGGCTGTGATGTATATCTGGATCAGACATTTTTCTGTGATGTATGGAAGAAGCTGGTGGACTTTTTCTATTTAAACACTCCAGTCCAGCCACAGACGTCTTTTTAGTCCTGTTCACTCTTTGTACACTAAAAACATTTAAGCTACTTTTTATTAATGCCCAGAAGAGGGGTTCCCAAACTGAAAGTAACAAAACTCCGACTAATAACTTTTATGGAACTCTGTACGCCTTAATATTGACAGCAAACTAAAACAGCTGGTTTAGAAACGATTATAATGTAGCTTTTGCCATTTTCCTAAAAACCCTAGTTTCGATTTTCATAAAAACCTTCATCAGGCATTAACTAACATAAACAAACTCAATTTTTTTAAGACGTTTCATGCACATCTTAACGTCATACATCTACGAAATTTAAAAACACCCAGGCATGTAAATGTTAAAAGAATTAAGAGATATAAAATAACAAAAGCTCCTTATTTTAAATACATACATACTGTATTAAAAATATACAAACATACGCGCGAAAATCAAGATTAATTACGTAAGACATGTATTGATAACATTCAATGCATATGTACTGCTCTGTATTTCATATATAGATGTTGAGGAAGTTTATTGTTTGTTGGAACGTTCGCCAGTTCATGTTATGGGAGTAATTTAATAGCAGTACTGCAAAACCTACATATATTTTAATATTTAATTATGAAAGCAATTAAATATGTATTATTAAGACCTATAAATCAAAAAGTGCTTAACTAATTGACATAAAATTAATGTGATCCCATATTCTATCCTTGAGGACATATTCTATCCAATAATTAAAGATTTATCAAAATTTGGCTCAGTAAAAGTTACACATGGTCTTATATGGAAAAATATATACACATCGGATTGAGAATCTCCTGTTTTTTCGGTGGCAGAACCAAATCCCTTGTTTGCTTCGTAAAAATAACTTACCATGTACTGTGCACCAAAGGTAGCTGGAAAACTTGAGCATCATACGCATCATAATCAAATATAGAATTATGCATATAGTCATCATCCTTCAACAACTTCCCTTTGCTCTCATCTTCATACATCTTCTTCAATGGTTCTTGACTTTTTCTTGGGGGTAGTTTTATCCTGGGTATGAAGTTTGAGTAGGCTACTTTCTTATTTGTAGAGTAGAATGACAAGTTTATCCAATGTGGCATAGAGTAGTCATCTATAGAGTTCAGCTTACTATCTTTGTTATGGAACTTCAGTAAAGGTACAGCATGTAAAGGCTGTTCTCCGACACACACTAAATCACTGCCTACACCATTGTCTATGATTCTTTGTTTTGTAACATTTGTCAATTCCCTATCTACTTCAAAAACACCAACACCGGGTGTTATTACTACACTCAATTGACCGGTTCTGTCAAAGCATCTGTCAAGATAATGTTTCTCGAAAACTGAAATATAATTTATGTATTTAAATTTTAAGATAGAAATGCGTCTATCACCCGCGTTGGTCCTGAGTACCTTAGAAGAATATATGTCAAGTATACAGCAGATTGCAAGAGGTGAGCTAAGAATAGTTTGTCAACAACATCATGAGCCGGAAGTTTTGCTACAACTCCCCTGGGTCCCTTCCAAATCACATCCACAATGCCTGGGATTATGAAGAGGTAAGGTAAGCTGTGGCAGGAATGTACCACCTAGTTTAATTGATTACACTAGTGGGATAATCCAGACATATTAATTACGGCGTACTAATAATACTTATACCACGGGCCATCACATTCTTACACCCCAGAGTTAGGATTTTTAGGGTTGGTTGTATTGCAGGCAATTTAGAAGTTGATCTTTCTAATATATCATTCTATTCGAAATTCAAAAAGTTGCTTACCATTTAAACTCATATTAAGAACTTCCAGAAAATTCCCTTGTGCTGCTGTAGAGTTTATAGCAGTTGGTATTTCCATATTAGGTCTCTCGTGATATTGCAATACAATTTTTTGATAATCAGTAAAAAGTCTTCTTAGTTGAAGTAAAACATTTGACCAGTCTTCATATCTCTCATTTTGAACTGCCACCCTGTTAATATAAGATGATCAGCAAACTGGAGAAATCTTATGTTTTAATTTTGTTTAAAACGCTTTATGTGTATTGACAAAACAGTGAAATTAATGATTTTCAATAACCCTCCACAACACAACAAGCAACCTAGTTTAGAACAGTCTCAATCACATCAGCTTTCACACAAAAAATCTATATGATGCTATAGAGAAACACACACTCACGCCCGCTAGGTGAAAAAAATTACGCCATCAATTATAACATTAAATACTATCACGTTTATAATCTATGCATTTATTTAAGGATTTGAAGATTGACAGATGATGCTCTTAGAGATGTCAGTTATTAAACCAACATTTTCGTTACAAAATTGTTACTTCATGATAGATTGCCAAATAACTGAATAAGTCATAGAGGACTTTCATTTTATAATTAAAGTAATGTAAAACAGTGTTTTTGGAAAAACAACAATTGTAAAAAATATATACGCGTTATGATATACAACAATTCCCGGTTCGGGCAACTAAAAGAAAATTGGGTTTTTCCAATATTCTTATATAAAAAAAACGTTGCTAGGGATTCGATATGTGGCCGGTTGGCGATAGGCTTGGCACCTGTCACATTGTGGCTAGTCGTGGGTGCCCTGGTTGTGCCTCTGCCTACCTCTTCCGGGATATGGGCGTGAAGATACTTACTTACAACAATACCAATATTCTTACAACTTACTCTAGTACAATTTAATCATAAATAAACCCTGTACCTGTAAAAATCCTCATAAAATCTGCCTCTGTAATCCTTTTGCAAACATTCCTTCATATGTTGAGGGAACTCCTCTAATGACTTAGCTTTATAAAAGGTTCTTGAAAACAGAACAATAGTCACTTCATGGTTACTTCCATTTTTCTACAAATAGTATAACAGTAATAAAATATATAATGTAATAAAAATAACTATGTTAAAAAAAGACTCCAAAACTAAAAAGCAAAAAATAATAAAGATTTTAGTTTTGAAGTCGGTTTCTTTAACATAGTTATTTTTATTTCATACTTTTTACTTAATTGCTGATATGATTTAATAATAATATACATGTATATATATGATAGGTGAAAATAGATAAAAAAAAAATGCAGATAAAATAAAAACTAACAGGCTTACCTGAATCAAATTCTTATGAGACCAATTCGAAACTATTCCGCATTCAACAAAAGAAGAATTACGTAAATCCGTTCAGAAAACTCGGCGAAATCGGTACATACATAAAAAAATATACCAGGCAAATTGAGAACCTCCTCGTTTTTTTTTAACTCGGTAAAAAAATTATCACTATTCTCACATAGCACATGTTTGTATTTTAGCTAAAAACCATGTCAGTTTTCATACAAATCTGGTTTATGAAGCTGCCTCAGACCCACACATAGACATGTCAAACTAAAAACACCCCACTTATTCCATCAGGGGTTTAAAACTTCAACTGACAAGAAAAGAGACATTAAACCCTTTTACACTTAAGCATTGCCAACTTGAAGTTGGGCTGTTAAGTCACTTGCATCTTTAAATTGACCAACTACCCTCTTAATCAGAACACATCTTTGAGCACTGAAGCTACAGCAGCCTGACTAGGTATAAAAAAATAGGCAAATAACTTGTAAAAAAGCATTAACAATAAATAAAATGTATTTTTTTATATTTAGAGATAGTTGTTGACTTTATAAACGTAAAATGTAATACATAATAAAACATATTCAAAAGAATTATACCTTCCATTTTGCAAATAAATCAGCTAAGAATCCATTCACTGCCTTTTCAAAATATAAATCTCCATGTATATCAAAATCCCACATTTCTGAAGACATTTGAATGAACAAATAAACCATTGAAGTAGAAGATCTAAACACAATTTTTGTATCTTCTGTGATTACTCCACAGGCGACCCTGTCACCTTGAGACCACATTTCATATACCTGGCATCTGATAGCTCCGCCACAATATTCTATTTTTTTATTCAAATACACACAAGTGCTGACCTGAAATATAAATAAAGTTTCTTGGAATGACATTAACAGCTTTAGTATTAAAAAACCTACTAGTTCAAATTTAATATTTTATTTAAAGAAAATTTAAAGGAACATATTATTGATCTGTTCTCAGACCAATAACATGTTTCTTTATTTTATTTAAAATTGATCACAGTTATGATGCAGAAACAAACAATATTTTTGAAATGTTATCACATGAAAGTATAAAACTTTTGTTTCTTATTCCTATCTAGATTTTTAAACTTAAGAATACATTAATGAAAATAAATAAATAAAATAACATCTTACTTAGACAATTTAGTTATTATTAATTTTATTAAATAAGTAACATTATTTTTATTTAAAATTAAAATTTTATACACTAAAATTGATGAAGGTAAAGTTAGTCCCTCGAAAATTAGCCTCTCCAGGGCACCCACAAAGCGGCCTGCTTTCATACAAATGTTATAAAAAAAAATTTGTTTATTTTGACAGTTGCTGATAAAGGCTTACGTGGCTTCTTTAGTTTTCAGTGTAAAAAGGTTAGGTAAAATCTCAAATATCTTGGATATTGGTGTAGTTATTACAATTTTATTGGCAATATTTTCAAATAAAAATTGTGTCTTCGTTTCTATGCAATGTGCAACCCCAAATATGCATAAAATATGTTAGTGAAAGGTACAGGCTTATATTGAGACCATTTTCATAACGACAAGAAACCTAACAGAAATACCCCATTTTTTTCATATCTGGAGGGGTCAGGGAGTTTTGCAGACGGTGTCAATATATGCCTACATTAATTGTCTATTTGTTTAGTTTGAATGCAACTTTGCACACAAGCTCTAAGTATTTTTTTTTTAATTTTCATAAATCCATTCATAGAATTACAGCCTTTTTTTCATATCCGGCGAGGTCAAGGGGTTATGAAAATGGTCCCATTATATGCCTACGTACATTATTTATGTACAACATAACTGCAAACATGATCTCAAAGAATTTTTATTTTAGGGTCAGTGAGTTTTGCATTTGCAAACGGTGTCAATATATGCCTTCATTCACTGTGTATTTAATAAGATCACAACTTCGCACACAAGCTCCAAATATTTTTTTTCTATAGACATAGAGATCTTATAGAATTGCCGCCTTTTTTTCATATCCGGCGGGGCCAGGGGGTTATGCAAACGGTGTCAATATATGCCTACATTCATTGTCTATCTATTAAGAGTGAATGCAACTTCGCACATGAGTTGTATTTTTTTTTAATTTTCTTTTTATAGACATAAAACCACACAGAATCGCCCATTTTTTCAAATCCAACGTGGTCAAGGGGTTAGAAAAATGATCTTAATATACGCCTATACCTTTCCTCAATGTATCTTATGTATATTTGGGGTTATACATCATATGGAAACGAAGATACAATTTTTATTTGAAAAAGTTGTCGATAAAATTGTAATAACTCCACCAATATCTAAGTTTTTCAGATTTTACCTAGCCTTTTTACACTGAAAACTAAAGAGGCCACATAAGCCTTTATCAGTGACTGTCAAAGTAAACAAAAATTATTTTTTTTATAACATTTGTATGAAAGCGCATTGTGGCTGCCCTGGAGAGGCTAATTTGTGAGGGGGCTAACGTCAGCTTCATTACAATTGCTAGATGGTAATAACAACTTATTTGTTAATTCTTTATTATACACTAAAAAATCCTAAACATATAAATATATTTGATTGCCTATAAATTTCATTAACATTGTTAATATTAGTATAATTATTATATGAACTACTTTGATTATTTTACTATTTATTTTAGTTAACATTACCTGAATTCTCATCATAAATCATGCTATTCACAATCATTGTACTATTTGATGTTTTTTGGAATTTGGCAACACTGGTTATAATTATTTTAAATTTAAGTTTATACTTTATTATTTTTATTTGAAATATTTTGTTCCATATACCAGTACTGGAGTGGTTATTTGCATGCATTTTAGTAGTCATTTTATGTTATTTTTGTTTTTTTGTTTCCTTTTTTCTGCATATATATAAAAACATTTGATTTTTTTTATTGCAACATGTATATAAAATTATAGTAAAATACAAAACAATAGAAAAATGTACTGTATAGAATACAAAATGAAAATCCTTAATTGGCCTGTGTTTAATGTATTTGTGTTGATTAAGTTTATTCTATAATTTGTGGTATGGATTTGTTGTTGATGTAATAAAATAATATGAAAATAAATAAATTTCAAACTCTGTAAGAATACATTAAGACAACATAAAAAAAAATTACCAAATGATTTTTCAGTCTCCACATTTCAGATCTTCCCATGTACTGATCCTTGAAGGTAAGCTCAACAGAATCCAATGTCACATCAGCAACATTGACAATGTTGACATACACATCAGCAAATATTCTCAGTTGAAAAGTTGTTGCTATGCTTTGTTCTACACTTATTGTATCTAAAAACATATTTTTTTAACAAGAAGACAAACCAAATGATTGATATATTATTATATCCAGTCTCCAGATTTCTAGTCTAGTGCAGTAAGTCACACTATCTGCAAATGTCTAACACAGATTTTTCCAGACTGGTATGAATATTTTACCTTTCTGTCATCATAACATCGTTATGATGCCTCAGTGGGAAGGGTAGGCTATTTAAACTTAAGATCTCAGCCTTAACTTGGCTACACACCATTGTTATCTTTAATTTCTATAGCCAGTGTGTATTTCTTACAATCAGGAAATCTCTCCTGCTTGTTTGACTTCCCATATTACAAAATTCCTCGTGTTGGTCCGGGCTCCTTTGCAGAATAGACCATCTGCCTTCCTGCTAGGCAGCTCATAAGAGACGAGCATGGGCTCACCGTCACTAGCACCGTGACATCTGACAAGGTGGTCGAGTTTCGCAGCGGAGACTCACCCGGATTGGTACCACCGCCTTACCTATTCCTGCCGCCATAACGTCATGGCGTGTTCCGGTTCAGAGGGTAAGGTAGCCGGTAAACTTACTTTTGCTTGAGGTCTAACATCCCGGCCTCAGGTTGGCAACGCACCATTACCACCTTTGGTGTCTATAGGCGACGTGAATTTCTTACCATCAGGTAATGCGTCTGCTTGTTTGCCTTCCAGTATCATAAAAAAAAGTAAAACAAACACAAAATCTTACCATTAGCTTCCTAAAATTTTACACTACGCTTACCTCTTCCATTCCCTGATTTGATAACTTGCAGGAGAAGTCGTGGGTAATCATTATCAGGATGATAGATCTCAACTATATCTTTTTCCTTCAAGCCAGGATAGTCTTTAAAATTGATGATCAGATCATCAGCTGCAATAGGTTTAATGAGTTTAGAAACCAACATATTGAAATGAAATATATTTATTTCTGGAATCTGTGTGTTAAAAAGTGGTTTTAAAAATATTTAAGCGAAAGGGCATGCTCCGCTGGTTCGGTCATGTGGAAGGAATGACAGATGAAAGATTGACAAAGCAGATATACAATGCGAATGTGGGTAGATATAGGTACCCAGGGAGACCAAGGCTGACATTCCACGATCAGATCAATCTGTTATTATCCGAGGGTGGTGTCTAGAGTCTCTGAAACCGGCATGTTTGTATGAAAAGGGTAATGAATGTGAAGGAAGCTAGACAGGTTTGTCAGGAAAGTGAGGTCTGGTACTCGATACTCTCTGCCAACCACGATATGTATGTTTAAGCATACCAATATATTCTACCACATTGTGGTGTGCAAATACTTAATTAATATTAATAGGAAAGAAATATTTTTACACATATTTTTATATTTAAATCACAGCACTTATTAAATTTATTGAAAGTTTCATAATTAATTACAAACAAATTTAAAGATCTATTTTAATATCTACCCGTACACTACCACCATATCTTTTTGTAATATTAGCCAGTCAGGAGAAGAAACGGCAAAACAAACTCCCTGTTATTGGGACTTCTTACCTATCTGTGTTTTAATACTGCCGTTTCCAAACCTAGCCAGTCAGGAGCAAGCAGACAGGGTAAGATAAACTCGTCTACAAACACATTTTCTTTAATTAAATTAAGTTAATAATTAGTAAAAACACGTTATTAATTTGTGCAAAAAAATCTTTTACACTATGTTTTATCTAATAGCAAACCAAATATCTTCTTTCAACATGTTTTTAATGGAAATGAATTCAAATAGAGCTATTAAAATGTTCAATTAAATTAACAGTCAATGGTTTTTACATAAATATCTACATAACAAGAAATAAGGATTAAAAAAAACAGTGTCTTTATGCCCATATCCCTAAAGCGGTGGGCAGAGGCACAACTAGAGCACCCATGACTAGCCAAAAACACTAAGTCCCACAATGTGATAGGTAGCAAGTCTAACACCAGCAACGCATGTACCCAGTCCCAAGCAATGTTTGTCTTTATTAGAAAAAAAATCATTTTTTTGCCCTGCCCGGGAATCAAACCCGGGATCCCATGCAGTCAAGTCCAACACCTGGACCGCTAGACCACAGAGGTGACTTACTAGTTTTAATTAACATAACAACAAGAACATATTTAATTAGAAAACAAAAAATCTTATTATTTCAATTGTATTGACAAATGTGACAGCATCTTCAGCATTTATGATAAAACGTGACTGGTTCAAGAACAGCTAATACAATTTTTTACTACTACTATTATTTTTAATATCAAACTTCACTTCAAAACAGAGATGGCTACATAGTTAATGTAATAAAAGTTAAGGGTAAAATGTATGTGTGTGGTTTCAATGCAATATTAAAAGGCCCATTTATGAGTTTCATATAATATCTGATATTTTATTATATTTTAATTAGATGTATTATATCTGTTAAGACGTATGTATCGAAAACATATAAATTATAAATATACATTACTTAAAAACTAGACACCTTTATTGTCAAATCAGTAAAATCTTCCAAGCTATATTTTGGTAAGAAACTACAGTCAGCGAAATATTGCACTGTAAATGAATGGTTAATAATAGGTCATGAATAAATAAAAAGTAAAATTTGCTACTTACTGCTAAAACTCGTTTGATGTACAATTAGTTTGAAAGACTTCATTTTGATGAGATTAAATATGGAAAAATCACGGAAAAAATATTTCAAAATTGCAGTACAATGGTAGGATGTACATAACGAAATTAATATATTATTATGTTTTGGTATTTATATTTTTAAATTTAAGGTGCTTCAACTGCAACAATTTCATCTCAATTGGTAAGAAGAACACAAAAGAATAAGAGGCGTAATCTGTGATCAAAAGTGTCCAACAATTGTAATACTGATTACTCCAGTCAGATCATTTTAATAAATGTAAAAGGATAACCAGAAAAAAAATAATATTTAGTTGTGAAACTTTAAACAAATAAAATATTTTTATTTACAAATTGAAAATAGGTAGGTACAATTTTTTTTACATCTACGCCAAGGAGTTAAACCACAGAACAATATTTCCCACAGACTACTTAGAGCAGCCGAGGTCGACAATATTTACATACCACTAGATTGTTTCATTGTTTGCTGTGGAACCCGCGAGATGGAGCAAATTTAATACAAAATAAAGTTAAGTTGCCAGATTCGGAAACGATTTTAAAAAGTACACATTTTGCAATTTTGCGTAACAGAGCCCTTACCATTACTCTTCTTTCTTTTTTGTTTCTTATACTCTCTACTCTTGCTGTAAATTATTTGTATAAAAATATTACGATCTTGTGTGTGTTGTGTACGAAAAACACATTTTTAGACCAAAAGTGTTGTAAAAGTTGAGAAAAAATCACAGGCTAACCTCCATATCATTTTCAACATTTATTTTTTTATTAAGATGATATAATAATTTTTCACTTAATTAGATTAATTAAACTCGAGGTCAAAAGATTAAAAAACTAAAGAAAAACAAAAATATGGAAACTGATTAAATATTCTCTTGATTGGCAGTAATTTCTAAAACTATATTATGTGTGACAAAAATTAAATCAAAAAATTTTTGAAAAGTTCAACAATACTTCAGCATAAAATGTCGGTGAAAACGGCTATTTAGTTGTTCATTAAATTTAGTAATATTGAATATTTTGAAATACTATAAATTAGAATATTTGAAATTGAATTCATTGTATATTCATGTCAGTCTCATTAATTAAATAAAAATCGTCTCGAATTAACAACACTCGATATCCAGGTTATCAACAGGCCAACACTTATCTCATTTTTAAAAAGAGCGTCTCGATTTTTCACAGAAGTCGATCTGTTTCAGCAAGATCATCAAGCAAATGTTTAAATAAATTAAACAAAGAAAAACTAATTGTCTATTTGTCTCCATACTTTATTATCACCCTCGGGATGATTCAAAGGTACATACTTGAATCAAACGAATAATTAAGGTCAAATGCTCTGTCCTACTAAAAAAGTGATGAAAAAGTTATTAATTGTTTATAAATTTAATTATTAACATGCGTACTCTAACCTACACAGCCCACTAATTTTGAAATCACTTCTCATATGAATCCGATATGTCTTTGGTATTGCTGATTAAGGAAGAGCAAAGGTTAATAGTCTTCATGAAATCATCAGAATTTTCATAAATATTAACAGATTCTTGGACTTTATGATTTAATATTTTAATTCAAATTTATATTTTATCAAATAAACTAGGAAAATGCTGTAATAATCATTTTAACATCATCAACTTAATATATAAACGTTCAACGAACAAACAATATTAATCTGATTCCCAGCTAAATTAACCAATTTCAATCAACATTTGTTAAAAAAAGACAAAGAGATGTTGTTAAGTTATATGTCTATTCCAACGGTATTTACACAACTAAGTTTGCTTTAAAACATAGTTACACTTCTTTATATATTCCCATTTCTATGTGAAAAACGATCGAAGCCATATTTATAAAGAAGAAGAAGACTAAGAATGAAATAGTTAATAATTAGGAATTTAATTATTTTTATGATCGAACAATCGTCAATATTGATCGAACAACCGATAATTGATCAAAATGAATTAATCTGAAAGATAGAAATTGAGATATTTAGTAAGGGGGGCTAATTTAATGGTAAGAATTTGTTTAATTAATTCTAAATAAATAAAAGACGAACAAACAATTTTTACATTCGAATATTAACGAACTAAGGATGAACAAACAATTAAAAGTAAAAAAAAAATTTAAAAAAAAGTGTGGCCAAATTCAGTGAGCTTTCGACTTTCGAGAGCGAAGCCACAGAGTGCCGCAGAGTCACGGGATTATCGCTGGGTACTCGTACTTTTCGGTTTTGTATGGAAAAGCAGCTTTGTTTTTAGTTTTGACTTTGCACAGTAGATGGCATTAAAATAAAAAAAACAACTATCACTACTTTGAGTGAGTGTAAGCATCTGCCTTTAGTCAAGTTTAATTCGTTTGCATTTAGTTACTGCCTGATTTTACAAAATATGGTTTGAGTTACTCAAAATAATGCATGAGATGATACCACTACCGAAGCCTAAGCTTCAAATATATTTAAGCCTTCTGTATACCACTACTATTCGAAGAACTGTTCTACACCAACGTGACGAACTACGAACGATGAGTGTGTGACGATGAGATTCCAGGTAGTTCTTATTTTTTTAATTACTATATATATCAAATGTTATATAATAAAAATTTAATCTTGTCAAACATCGCACAAAAATACCAAAATCCTGTAGGTGAAAAATATAGTAATTGAATACGTACATGTACATATAAAATGTCTACAAAATCGTTAGCCGAAATTGGTAGTACGTAAGCGAATAATTTGTAATCACTGAAACTACGTATACATTTTCATGTTCTTATCTTAAAATATGGCTTTTAGCAATTTTTAAAGACTTGAAATATTTTTTTATCACACTGCTTTAATACTTTAATGCAATGGTGTTTTATTTTGGTCAGTCAAAATTTCCCGTTTTTCTGATAGAACATTTAACGAGTTTTAAAATTTTACTCTTGCAACACTAATTTCAATTTGTCAATTGTCAGTCTTGGTGATATTTCTGATTCTGAAGTTTGCGACAGTTTAGCGCAAAGAGCTACAATTTAATAAACGGATTCTTCGTAAAATTTAAGTAGTATCTTCACGTCCGCGTCCGTGTCCCCGCAGATGCAGACAGTTATAGCCAGGGCACCCATGTCTAGCCGAAAAACACTAAAGGCTGCTGTCAGAAATGTCAATAATTATCTTTAATCAGTCAAGTCAACATTTTTCACCATCAGGAAATCCTTCTGCTTGTTTGCCTTCCAATGTCATAAAAGAAAACTTAGTTTACACGTTAGTGTCTTTTTGTAAAATTAAAATAACAGAGATTTAAAGGTACCATTAAAGTAATAATGTTGTATGGGTTTCCTAGAAGCTGTCTCATGTACTCTTGGTTTTGCTCTGCCATTAACTCTTGGTTAAACATAATTCTGTTTTTAATTAAAAAATAAAAAAATATATGTCTACGATTTAAAAAATAAACAAACAAGAAAGTTTACCAATGAAATCATAAAACATGTCAGAATCCATTCCGAACTTGGAAACATAAACCATACTCACATTTCGTTTCGAGAATTCATTAAAATTTTCTCGAATTATCGATTATGTATGATTTTTAATTATTCAAAATGTTTCATCAGTGTTGATATATTCTTAAATCTTAAAGGCCATTGTTAATTAATATCTTAATATGAATGAGTTTTATTTACAGATCAGTTATTTTTAATTGAAAATAAGGTAAATCCATTATAGTAAGAATACCCAATACGAAAGAGTAAGTCAGGGTCGTACCTTCATGTGAAACTACACACAAGTCACGTAACTTAAACTTGTGATGCAGTATGCGTAGCGAAAAAACTATTGAATGATGGCAATCTCGCTAATGCCAAATACGGTGTACCGCCAATACCCGTAGACTTTAAACTAGTGAATTAAATATATATATATATATATATATATATATATATATATGTTAGAGAGTACATGGTTATAAATAACACAACTCGTAATTTTGAGTTATTTAATCAGAGTTTCTCGCTCTGTGAAAGTTACAATCGACCTGCCCTACCAGCTGCGAATGCAACGTTTATATAGGAGTTAACAAACAAGTGACGTCATCGAGACACCTGCACTCGTAAACAGGTGCAACTGTGCACGTGTTTGTTCTTCTTTCACAGTGACTCAACTTATCGTATGATTTTTTGGTAACAAAATCAATTAAATACTGTTTATACTTAATAGAATAATGCCATGATTCACTAAATAAATTACAAATATTTGATAATTAAATAAATTGAAATTAAATTGCAAAACATTGATTAAATATTGAATAATCAGTCGTTAATTTCATAAATTGCTAATTTTGATTCAAATATTGTGAAACGTCGCTATCACGGCCATTCTGCAGAGGTCGCTCGTGCTCTGAGCGGCGGTTATCTGCTTCTGAAAAGAATTAACGAAGGAAGCGAATATGACTGGTGTATTAAATGTGTCAATCAAATGTAGTTGAAGTATGTTTGGTGGCTATTGATTGCTCTTTTGTTGGCTATAGACTGCTCTTTTGTTGGCTATAGACTGCTCTTTTGACGGCTATTTAATGCTCTTTTGGTGGCTATTTAATGCTCTTTTAATGGCTATTAATGCTTTTTTGGTGGCTATTAATGCTCTTTTGGTGGTTATTAATGCTCTTTTGGTGGCTATTAATGCTCTTTTGGTGGCTATTAATGCTCTTTTGGTGGCTATTAATGCTCTTTTGGTGGCTATTAATGCTCTTTTGGTGGCTATTAATGCACTTTTGGTGGCTATTAATGCTCTTTTGGTGACTTTTAATGATCTTTAATGAGGGTTGTTCTGTCATTTTTTATTTACATTCTGTCTTTATTAATATAAATAAAGTTGGCCAGATAGCAATTGGTGAAACTGACAGACGTATAATAAGTAATCAAAAATAATTATTTTTTTTAATACCAATTCAAGTACAGTAAATACCTTACAATAATCTAGTTATCGTTATCTAAGACTAATCTTTACAATATTCGCTGTCACGGTCACTATTTGAAGTATTTTCGAAGAGGTTGGGTGTAGGAATGGGTCGTACGTGTTCATGAGGCACTACCGATGTTTTTTGATTACCGACTTTAACGTTAATTACTTCGTATCTGTCATTTGGAAGAACCTTGCAGATTTTATAAGGTCCTAAAAATTTTGGGCCCAGCTTATTGCTGGACCACTGGGTGTCTTTACATAAAACGAAATCATTCACTTTGAATGGTATTATTGGTGGTGCTGTTTTAACGTTAAACAGTTTTTTGTTTTTTAAAGCTTGTTCGGTCATTCTGTCATATGCTTCTTTTCTTATGTCGTGTCTGTCGGGGTTGTCTTCTATTATTGTCCGTTGTTGGATATTAGGTGGGGAACATGTTTTTCCAATCAGTAGTTCGAGGGGAGAGTGCCCAGTTGCTTTTGACTTGGTTGTGTTGATAGAAAGCTGTAGTTCACCTAATTTGTGGATCCAAGATTTATTTAGATTTTGGGCAATTACTCCTAGATGGTCTCTAATAGTGCGCATGAGTCTTTCTATCTGACCATTGGCTCGTGGGACACCTCGAGCTATTGCATGGTGTTCGATAGAGCCCGATGAAAAGAAACGCTGTATATCTTTGGACATCATTGCGGGTTCTCTATCAGAAATGATCCTATTAGGAGTGCCAAATAAGTGGACAATGTTTTGCAAACTTTGAAGCACTAGATTCTTACTTTTATCGCGCAGAGGGTGTATGATAACAAATTTGATGAACGCGTCTATGGCTACAAATGCATAAGCTTTTTTGGCACATCCGGTTAGATTACCCATTAGGTCGACATGAACAGTATGGAAAGGAATGGGAGTTTTGTCGATAGGATGAAGGTTTATTTGTTGTTTGCCTGAAACGCCTTTACCAATTTTACAGTTTAAGCAGTGGTCGCAAAAGGAGTGTACGCGTTTAGACATGTTAGGGAACCAAAATTGTTCTCTGATTTTTGCTAATGTTCTTTCCCATCCCGCATGCATAAGGGTTTCATGGTATCTATTTATCAGATTAAGCACCATTGAGTTTGGAACAACTACACGGGAAATCGTGTTGACTTTTTGATCTTGAATAGATATGAAGAGTAGGTTTTGTTTTAAGCTATATTTTTTGTCATGAACTTCTATGTGAATAATGGAATCACGGATAATTTTGAGTTTATCATCACGCTCTTGTTCGACAATTATCCAGGAAGGGTCTTTGGTTATGACATTGACAGATGGGTTTCTGCTTAGGTAGTCAACATGGGACATGTGTTCCCCTTTACGATATTTGATTTCAAAGTCAAAACTTTGTAGATAAGCCCACCATCGGTGTACTCGAGGGGTTAGTTATTTTTTTGTGCGACTTGCTTTGAGGGCATTACAGTCGGTTACGACAACAAAGCGTTTTCCATAAAGGAAGTGCCGGAAGTATTTCACTGCCTTAACTACGGCCAGAGTCTCTAACTCGTAGGAGTGGTATTTCCGTTCTGTATCCGTTGTCCTCATGCTAAAATAACCAATTACTTTACGTCTGTCATTTTGAATTTGAATCAACATTGCACCGTATCCCAGGGAGCTTGCATCGGTATGTACTTCTATGGGTAAATCAGCGTCAAATATGCTCAAAATTGGCTCTGAAGTTAAATAACTAATATTTTTTTGCCTAATTTTCTCATGTTCAGAAGTCCACTCAAACTTTATGTCTTTCTTTGTTAAGCTATATAATGGGGACATCATATGGGAAAAACTAGGAATAAATCGACGGAAATAGCTTGCTAATCCATTTAATTGGCGCACTTCCTTAATGTTGGTGGGAATTTTTGAGTTTTTGAGGGCTTCTATTTTACGTGGGCTGGGTTTAACTTGACCGTTTTCGATTAAATTGCCTAGATATTCGATAGATTTCTTTAAAAATTTACATTTTGATAGATTGAGAGAAAACCCGGCGCTAGCCAATTTCGTCAAAACTAAATCTAGACGTTTGAGACCCTCTTTTTCATTAACGGAGGGTATCAAGACATCATCCATATAAACTAGGGCTATATTATCTCTGTATTCACCAAGAGCCTTGTTTATTGCTCGTTGGTAGACGGACGGTGAATTACAGAGGCCAAAAGGCATTGTGATATACTCATATAATCCGTCTGGAGTGATGAATGCTGTTTTTTCAATGGACTCTTCGTCTATAGGGATTTGATGAAAGCCTGATTCCATATCAAGAGTAGTAAAGAATCGCGCATTTCCTAATCTATCAATTTGGTCTTGGATAAGAGGGAGGGGTTATTGGTCACGGATGGTATTTGAATTTAACTCTCGGAAATCTACACAAAGTCGGTCCGAACGGTTTTTCTTTTTGACCAAAAGAATGGGACTAGCGAATGGTGAGCAGCTTTCCCTTA
>NJDC01004724.1:22805-42291 GCA_002245475.1 Calephelis virginiensis
TTTAATCTAGTTTATATTGTAACTATTGTTTTTGAAAAAAGACAAGCCTGCTGAGTTTCTTTCGCCGAATCTTCTCAGTGTGTGGCTGATTTCCGATCCAGTGGTAGTTTAAAAAAAAATTTCGACGCACACAAATACCACACGTATGGTTCAAGTGAATAAAGTTTTTTCTGATTTTGATTCTGATGAAGCTAAAGGCTTATATTTGTAAAAAAAATATTATGTTTTCAACAGTTATGATACTCTATCAACGTAATGCTTAGTGCTTTAACATATAAATTCATTTATAAATATCTTACGTAATCATGGATATTACATGAATTGATTCAACCTAAAAGTAAGCAAAACATATCCTTTGATATGCATTTATGTTGATGATACTCATGCATAGAGGTACTTCAATAGATACAGGTATAGATCTAATTAACATTAATAACAGATCTCTGTCATATATATATTCTATATCATACAAATACCTATCTATAGCAAATCAACCCAAGCATAGTGACTGGTTGATGGAGCTGGGCAGGTACATTAATGTCTCAACTAGAAGAGGCTACTCTAAAATAGTTTTATGTAAGTATTAATTGTGATATGATTTCATTTATTACCAATTCAGTAGGGAAACATCAACAATATTGATGATTTCCATTCAACAGGAAACTCGTTGTAAAACTATGCCAAGTAATTAGATCATTAGTCTGACTTAGGTCATACATATGCTTTATTCAATGTACTCCACGATAAGGGAATATTCAATTATTACGTAACGAAATTTGGGGGGGGGGGTCTTTTAAAACGTTATGATACGTTACAAGGGCAGGAGGCAGGAGGGGGTCTTTCTTACAGCACTAACGTGCTAACGTAACGTAACATTTTTTTTAAATAAAAAAATAGTTTATTTATTAAGTAAACATAAATAAATATAAATTTTATTTAGTATTATTACTGTAAAGGCCATTGAAAGTATACTAAGGATAAAAATTATAATATAACTTTTTACCCTTTCACATAACGCTTAAAGAGGGGGAGAGGGGGTACAAAAAAACATTAGGGTATGTTACAAGGGGTGGAGGGGGGTCAAAAATCTTTAAATATTGTGTTACGTAATACTTTTTATTTTCAAAAGTAAAAGTATCTTCAGACCAATCTCCTTGAAGAGACGCATACTGGTAGAAACAAGGGCTAGTTAGGTAGTAAAACAAACCCATGATAAGCCAAAGTAACTAAATTCCACAGTATCATATATGGCAAACCAGTCGCCAATACGGCGCTTTTCCAATTCCAGGCAATTTTGTTTTTATTAGAATATTGTAAAATATATTTATTTGTTTTGTTTGTCTCACTCGGGAATAAAATCCTTGACTCTTTTTATTAATTTTTTTGGTCATGTCTTGTAATGTTACAAATTGAATGTATATACTTTATTGTATTTAATACATTATAGGTATAAGTATTTTTTCAGAAAAATGTAGATTTCAGTTGACACAATAACATAAGCCTAGTAATATGACTGAACTGTATTTTTTATGTTATTTTCTACTGTTTGATGTTTTATGAGGTTAAGCTGCAAACAAGCTAACGAATTTCCTGATAGTAAGAATTATACATTTATTTGGTACCAAAGCACACTTTATTGCTATACTAGCTGTTCCGGCAAACTTGGTTCCACCAGTTCAGATGGTATGGGAAAAAATAAAGTTTTGTTTTTCCCATTTTCCCTGCAACTTTTCCCTGTTTTCCTCTTCATACGAACCTTCTCCTGACAATAACTAACACAATAAAAAAAAATTATCCCAATTGGTTCAGTTGTTCAGAAGATATAGCAACACATTCAACAATTCATTTTTATATAATAGAAGATATAAGCTATCTCTTAAAACCCTCTTATTGGAAAATAGCTTTGAGACAACAAGTAATATGGGGTATTCACAATTTACATCATAATCACCATTCTTTTTATGTCATCGGGAGGCAAGCAGCCAGGTAGATCTCTAGAATCTAGATAGTAAGAAATACATGTTGTCTAGAAACACTGGGGGAAATAGTGCATTACCAACATATGTATGAAGACATTAGGTTCCTATAGACCATACTTTCATGATGCAAATAGGGTAATAAGACAGTAATTTTTAAATTTTGTTTTTAATGAAATTTGAATGACCTTTTGTGAATTAAGCAATAATATGTCTCTGAGGTCAAGTTGTACTTGATTTGTTTCTCCTTCACTACTTATAACTTCCTGTATGCAAAATAACGAACCTTGAGAAATATTATTTTCATATATAATTAACCCTATTGTGAGCAGCGTAGGCAGTACAGTGACATTGAATTAAAGTTTAAGCATACTGCTTACATGACAGTGTAAGTTGTATAAATTCAAAATGTATGCCAAACTTTCTAATATATGATTTATGTGTGGTGAAAATGTGAAGTTTTAAATTAAAACAAATAAGCAATAGAACTATTAAAAATATTTTTTGAGCAGAATGTTTTTTATTAATGTTATTAATCCTTATAAATCTGAATAGTTAAGTCTTGTAATAAAAAAAAAATTGTGTGATTTATTGCTAGGTTTAGCTAGTATTTTATATTTTGTGGAATTATCGTACAAGTGAGTTCGTGTTTTGAAAAACACATACGGGCTACCTGATGGAAAATAGTTACCACTGCCAATGGACAACTGCATGCAACACAAAGAGATGCCTATATATACTGGATTTTTCAAAGTTAATTAACCCTGCTTTTGAAAATCCCTATGTCAAAGCGAATTGGAAACACAGTTTGAGGATTCCAAAGATTGACTGGTCATAGAAAAAAAGTTCGTGCAAAGCTAACAGTCTATAAAATCAAATTGTTAAAAAAGGGCCTATAGAAACTTCAGTCAAAAATGTTGATCTTAATTTAGGAATTAAAGTTCACTGCTTATTTTAAGGCACAGATAAGCTCTGTTTTTAACACCAATGGGAGAACAATAGTGTTTTATGTGTCTGTGGCATCTTAGCTCATAAACAAATAAAGCGATTTCTATGCTGTATTTTTGTTTGAAAGACGAAGTGATCGAAGTTGGAGCTAAGAGCTACAACTAGCGGATACTTTTTGGTGGAGGGTTGTTCGAAAAAAATACGATTTTCGTCAAGTTATCTTCATAATTTCAAAGATAAATACTCTGTAACAATGTTATGTGCACTGAACGAATACATATACACATTGCGTAAAGTTGCTTTTCCATGCCACTTATTATTAGTTCCATTAGTGCCATTAGTTCGCATTCAAGAACCTTAGGCCCTAGGGTTCTGAAGTTGGTGGACGCCTTACCATTACTTTTACGTAAAAATATGACCAACAGGTGCTGGGAGACACGGTCAGCGGCGAATGTAAGGAGAGGAGGCTCGGCCCCAACGAGTCACCAGTCGCTGTTATGATGCTGTGGCCGAACAGCAACTCAGGACAATATCACAGGTATTACAAGTTTTTACTAAATAACTTACTAGCCCGACAGTGACCAATACTAACAGATGGTATGAGAATAATTAAAACGTTATTTTTTTGAGTTCTTCACAGCTTTGCCCTTTTTCTTATTTTGAAAACCTTCCCTGAAGTTTCACGTGTTATTTGAAACCAAAATTAACTGAGTCCGTCGAAACGTTTTCTAGCAGTAGCGAGACTAATATCATTTCATTTTTATATGCAATTATTTCTGTTAGTTTTACTAAAAGTCATTAATATAATCTTTCTGTTAATAAACAAATACTATATTAAGAACAAAGTTGATATTATAGTTTGTTTCACACTATAATAAATACTATAATACCAGGTTAAACCTTGGAGGACTTTAGTCTATGTTTATTAATTAGACGAATAGGGTTGTGAAAACGATTATTTTCACTTAAACCAACCTTGCTGTATAGTAAGCAAAATTTGAGACTCTTAGCACTAGTAGTCACGAATATAAACTAACCAAACACTAAATTTAAAATAACCAAAAAAATACTTTAAAATGTTCCCTCCCCCCCTATAAGTCTATAAAGTTTCTCGACGATTTACCAGATTTAATAAGACTGCGTTATCGATTTCTGACACAATGCCAGTGCTCATCGCGGTCGTGATTCAGATTCGACGTAAAGGTAGTCCTAAATTAATACAGAAGCTTAATGGTGGTGATTCTGCTGTTCACAAACTGAACAGCAGACGCATGCTATCTTTTTCAAATGAATCAAAAACAAAAGAGATGGAACATATAAGATGTGTCAGATTAGTTCGGACATACAAATCGTGCTATTTAGATAGATCAAACTTCTGTAGAATTTCGCGAACAGACTAGTCTGACAGCACGTTTTGCCTCTTTGTAACTTTCGTTGACAGAAGATAACGATAACTTAAAATGAATTTAGGAGTGCGCAACAAAATCACCACCATTATCTTAGTCTCATGTCGGCAACACACCAATATCACTTTTGCCGTCTATACGAAATTTGCCGGCTTGTTTGCCTTTGAATCTGAAGTAAAAGAACTGCGTAGGGACTAGTGTGATCTTGCCCATTCTTCTCCCGATTTAATCCTATATATATTTAATATTATTCTAAATAAGCATCATTTAACTTAACAATTAACCAAAAGCAGTTTAGGTTAATTGTAAAGTTTTTGTATATTCTGGTATTCCTATAGTATAGTTTGTCTGACCCTGAGCTAGCACATTTACTAAAGACTTAAGAAACAAAGACTAAACAATATAAAAGGTTCTCACGTTCTGACTCCTTATTGAAACTCATTAGTACAAGATCCGACCATTCAATTTTTAGGTATGTATTTTGTTAGTAATATCTAAAAAAAGTATCTTCACGCCTATATCTGAAGAGGTTGGCAGAGGCACAACCATTGCACCTACAACTAGCCAAGACACTGTTCCACAATGTAATAGGCGGCTAGCCTATCGCCAACCGGGCACATATTTAATCCTGAGTAAGATTTTTTTAGAAAATTACACCAAATTTTTTTTTTGTCCGAACCGGGAGTCGAACCCGGTTGCTCATGCAGTCAAGTCCAACAACAGCACCGCTAGACCACATAGGCGATCTTATATCTAATAATAAATATAAAATAAATAATTATTTTGATGATTTATGGAATCCCGAATATCCATACATATAAATGCGAAAGTTTATCTGTCTGACTACCTGTTGCTCTTTTACGGCTTAACTGCTAAACCTATTTTGATGAAATTTAATGTACAGATCGCCTCTGTGCTCTAGCAGTGCGGTGTTCGACTTGACCTCTTGTGGTCCCGGCTTTAATCTCCGGGCCTGGAAACAAAAATAATAGAAAATATGTATTTTCTAATAAATAATAAAAATAACGTTGTCCGGGATAAGTTATGTGCCCGGTTGGCACCTTTCACATTGTGGGACTGAGTGTGTTCGACTTGTCGTGGGTGCCGTGGTGTGCCTCTGTCTTCTTGGATATGGACGTGAGAATACTTTTTTATATTTTTTATATATGTATATGTTATATGTATAGGTAAAATATATAGCTAAAAATCCAAGTTTAAACATGAACAATTTTTTTCGATAATCGACCCCCAAAGGACCATAATAGGAGATAAAAGATGTATGAAAATCGATACTGTCAAACTAACAAAGTCGCGGACAAACAGCTAGTAATAATGTAAATCCAAATGTTATGTATCGAAATTGAAAAGTAATGATGTTTTCCACAATAACACTGCAATGGGTAAATAAATAATATTATTATCCGTCTTTGACACTTTAAATTGAGTTTTATTAAGTTGACATTAAAATAAAATGATGTATTTTATTTATAGTCATTTTAATTAATGCAAATGAGAGGTTAGGATACTATTTTATACGTGTTAAATTAATTTATTACTTTATTATTTTGCTACATAAGTACTTAATTATTATATTAGTTATTAATTTTTATTGGAATTTTAATTGTATGTTATACATTTTCATTACATTAATTGGTATTTGTGTATTGTAAATGATTAGAAGAGCGGCATAATTGAAATGTAAAATAATTCTAATCTCGGTGATATTGTGACTTTGATAGTTGCTCACTTATTTATTTCGGGCAAGTTGTTCACCTATTTATCATACTCTAATATTATAAATGCCAAAGCTTGTAAGCAGTTTTTGTGTAAAAGAGTAACAAACATACAAACTTTCACATTTATAATAAGTACCTACTAGTAAGATATAATTTAGCACACGGGCTACGCCGTGAGTAGAAGCTGTTCTTCTAAATTATACCATTTTACACATGTTAAATGAATTATTTTTATTTACAACTAACTTCTGCCCGCGACTCCGTTCGCGCGGATGTCGGTCTAAAACTGAAAAATTAAGATATTTTTTTCTACGTACTTTCCAGGATAAAAAGTATCCCATATTATGCCCAGGATAATAAGGTATAATTATACCAAGTTTCATCGAAATCGAACCGTTACTTTTCACGTGATGCCTAAACATACAGACAGACAGACAATTTTTTTTTAAATCACATATTTGGGTTTGGTATCGATCCAGTAACACCCCCTGCTATTTATTGTTTCAATATTTTCAATGTACAGAATTGACTCTTCTACAGATTTATTATATGTATAGATAGGCCTAACATCCCAGTCACAGGAAACGACGCACCTGTAACATCTATGGTGTCTATAGGCCACGGTTATCGTATGCTCGTTCGCTGCTTACATAAAAAAAATGTTTTACGTGTGCTTAGTGTAAGGCTTTGTTACGATCTCTAAAATGATTTCCTTTATGCAAAGACCTAAAACACAGAAAAAGCGGCAGGAAACGGACAGTGGAAATCCCTATCCTATCAATATTCAAAATGCGACAGTTTCTTTCTCCTTCACGCAAAAACTGCAATTTCACGAAGTTTAGTGCATACATAGAGGAACTTGGATTAACACTTAAGATAGTTTTTATCCCGAAACAATGTTCCTGTCACCTGTTCGCGGGCAACACCGCGAGCGACAGCTAAAAATTTGTTTAACATCTAATCAAAAGATTTTTGACACATTTTCTGTAATATAGAAATGCATAGCTAAATGTGTTGGTACTTAAGCCCATAATTTCCGAGCTACGGACCTGATTTGGATATTTCTTTATTTGTTGTGTTAGTTTTCGTCAGAAGAAGGTTTTTATGAAGAGAAAAACCAGAAAAATTGCAGGGGAAATGGGAAAAACAATACTTTATTTTTCCCATACAAACTGAACGGGTGGAAGGAAGTTCGCCGGGACAGCTAGTTTTAAATACAGTTGAGTTTTGATAGGTGGTTCAGATTAGCTCATTATACAAATATCATCTTGGCACTACTCTCTAAATAAAGATTAAAGAAGTCAAATGTCTAGGTAAGATTTAAACGTAAACTAGCGAAATGTTTGTTTGTATAAAGTCTATTTCCTAATGGTACGAAAACATTCCACATTTTGCTGGTGGGTGCCACGATAAATGTGCTATTTATTCTGACTCAGGCCTAAGTATGATTTGCGATGACAGACCAAAACTGAGTAATGGAATTGATATATACCACCACGACTGCCGCCGCAATGTTCACTTCCTGCGAAAGTGGAACAAAATCTGAACTTTAGATTGGCAACGCGACATTGACATTTTTGGTTTGTATAGGTGATGTATTATAAATTCGGCGCGAATACCTATTCATTTGTTTTTTAATGAAGACCACGCATAACTTTTATTAAGTACACCGATTTTGATTTTTTTTATTGGAAAACTCACTATAGCGGCAGGGGTAGGCAAGATGGTGGATGGTGGGTGTTAACTGAGAAGTTGCTGCACAAGGTAAGGGTCTCGTTGGTGAATGACCTATTTATCCTTTGCTCGCCTCTTAAGAGATGTCTCGAAAGCAGAACGTCTATTCTCTACACAGGTGACACGGACCACTACGGAAAATGTATTTTCAACCAAAAGGAGATAGGTTCAAATTGCTACCGCAGAAAAATATGTCAGGATTAAAACTCAAGGAGCGGTTTTCACTCGCGCCCGCCTCGGTCGCGGAACTGTGGATTTATTTCAGAACTCACGAGACTGGTTCGAGTCAGTTGAGAATTAGTGCAGTCACGCAGCCATCACGGTTGAAATCATCGCTAGCAACCTTGCTCGATTCTATTGACGGGCAAAGGGTCCGCGGGAACTGCAAACAACCGCGGGCGACGTGGATGTAAAACGCATAGTGAAACTTTTTGCATATTATACATCTACATTTCGCCCCGTCAGTTCTTAGCCTTAATTTACTTCAACCTGTTAAAGGTTGATTTACACAATCCGTTTTATTGCGTATCGTACGTGCTACTTTGGAGGTTGTCACAGACGACGTTGGACTTTATCAAACATGAGCATTGTCATTTCCTTCCGAAAAAAATATCGGATTTGAGTCATTCGGTAACCAGAAATTGCCGCATTTTCTTTAACACATTCATCTAAAGGCTTGGCGTTGTGTCAGTCTGTTATTTTCAGCATTCTGTTTAAAATTCTTCATCTTTAAATTGACTGTCTTGGTCTCAGTATTGCCATACATTGCTATATATTTACCATCCTTTTGGGTATGGTGAAGAATTCATGTTTTACATACATTTCTTACTCCTTAACCGTCTTCTTAATAAATACGGAGTAAAGTACTCCGAGGTTCAACCTGGTATTACAGTCGTCTTTATTGAAATTTGTTTGATACAGATTATAATGTCAACTTAATTTTACTTCTACGTTTATTAATAAGGCGGTATGAGTATAATACGCGTCTTAAAGAATGTGATTTGTATATATCTATATAGGTCTTGGTTCTTATGTAAAAGACCATCTGCGAACCTGCCTTGCAGCTCGTAAGAGGCCTGCAAGGCCTAAATGGGTCATGGTCAACAAGGCCGCTGGTAGTAGAGTACTATGCAGCATTTTTCCCGGGTATTGATTTACCGCCTTTCCTATTTCTGCTGCCGCTATGACCACAGAAGGTAGGTTAGCCGGTAGACTTGCACATTAGGCCTAAAACCCTGACTAGAGGATAACAAACACCTATAACATTTATGGTGTGTATATGCCTCGGTGATCTCTTACCATTAGATATTCAGTATCTGCTCGACCTTCGTGGAGTGCAGTCGAATTCTCCTGATGATGCTTCGGCTACGAAGCGAAACTTACGTTGAGTTTTTAGTTGTGTGTGCATTGTTGGTGCTAATAAAACAGTTTAGTGGCGTGTGTTATGTGGAGTTGGATATATTTGGGAGTTTTAGCTTCCGGTAAGTCCAAATCATTCATATCGCACTATTTTGCCTGTTTTGTCACGCCATAATACGTATACATTTTTTGGCGGGAAATTGCAAATTAAATAATCTTATTTGGATTCAAGTATGGAATTTCGCAAAGTAATGCCTTCTTCTATCAATTTTTCGATTTGTTCTCATCGAGTCCTTTCATTTGACACCCATATAGGCTAAGATCGGACATTAAAATAAATATACTCTCATGTGTTAAATGAATGAAATAATATTTTATAGGCAGATTTCAATGTAGTAAACATAAGTGAAAAACCTCTGCCAGCATGGGTGTGCTACTAGTCCAGCTGCTCATTGGATACTCATAGTGTAGAAGTGCATTAAAAATATTTATTCCGCCGTCTTGAAAGGCCCGCCACATTGGATTAACAATGATTTCACATTATTTTTCAAGTTTGTTTCAACGAGCTCTTCCACTTGATACCCATATTGTAGAAGTGTATTAAAAATGGCTATTTAGCCTTCTTGGGTGGTTCGCTATATTGGATTTCGAACGTCACGTATTTTATCGTGCATTGTCACCCAAACCAAACCTGTATACTAAATTTCAGCTCAATCGGTTTATGATATCTGCTTCAAAATTGAGTTCAAAGATTCTACCCAAACAAATTACATACATTGCAAGTTAAATAAAAGCTTTTAAAAAAATTAAAAAAAATAATCCTAAAATAAAAAATGAATAACGCACGACAAAACGTTTATATAAAGTAGTTAAGAACCATCACTATGTCAGCTTTGAAACAAAAAATAATCCGCATAGAAATCGGCATCAGACACACGAACACCCTTACGGTTCCAACATAAGATTATCGATATGTCAAAACAATTTTGTATTGTCTCTAGATTTTCACAAGCACGCAAAATTTCATTGAATGAAAGTAGACAAACATACATACGTTGCAAGTTGAATAAGAGCTTGTAATTGTAACACTAACATAAAAAAATCTTTACCTCCGACAAAACCTACATGCAATGAAGCAAAAACCACCTCGATCACGTGAACTTATAAACAAAAAATCCACATCGAAATCGGTCCATCCACACATACACAGACACATCAAACCACACACACCTCTTGTTACGTCATTCGTTAAAAATAGAAATCAAATCATGCTGTCTGCAAAACTAGTTCAACTCTTGAATCTCTATTTGATACAAATTAGAATTTGGAATTGGATATGTTATTTTAGGATCTCCTGAACACACTACAAGCGGATTATTAACATTTAATTTATAATAAACAATGAATTATTTTGTCAGATTATTTTTTTCAGATTTCATTTATTTCATTTTGTTATTTTTTGTGGAATAAAATGTTAATAATCCGCTAGTATGTATTGTGTTCAAGAGCACTAGGCATCTAAAATGACAGATCCGAATCCCATTTCTAATTTGAACGAAATCGAGATTCAAGAGTAAGCCCACTGCTCGCGTTTTCTTTAACACACTCATCGAGAGGCTTGGCATTAGGTGTCAGTCTGTTAATTCATTCCGAACACTATTTAATTAGCGACTGGCAGTCAACAAGGTAATTATCACGGTACAAACGATACAGTTGTAACCTTGCCTACATTACGTTCAGTATCTGGCGGTGCATAAACGTCCGTTTTCTGTCTTGCTTACGTAGATATTGTAAACACGGGTAATGCCAAACAGTTTATAAACGAACTTATTTTAAATCGTAAAAGATTTTCGCCGTGCTCCCGGGCTTATCCTACTGTTATAAATGCGAAAGTTTGTGAGAATGTATGGATTTTTATTATTCTTACATACACACATATATACAAACATATATACATACATATCTTCACGCCAAGTCCCTTACGGGTTAGGCAGAGAGTATCGAGTGCCAGAACTCACGATCCTGACAAACCTGTCTGGCTTTCTTCACATTCATTATTACCGTATTCATACAAACACGCCGGTTTCGGAGACTCTTGACACCCCCCTCTGATAATATCCGAGTGATCTGATAGTGAAATGTTAGCCTCGGTCTCCCCCGGGGTACCTACATCCATCCACATTCGCATTGTTATTCTTTCACGCACAAACTACTGAGCAGATTGAAATGAAACTTTACATGAACATAGTTTGTACATTAGAATAACGTATAGGCTACAGTTTATTAAAAAAATAGTAATAAGTATGCGGAAAAAGCCGCGATTGAAAGCTAGTTTGAAATATTGGTCAACTAATGATTTTCAAGTCACCTCTTTTCTCCTCTCATCGCCTGTCCTATAGAATTGTCTCTGTGGTATAATGGTCCATTATTGGACAAAAAAAAGATTTTTTTCCATTTATATGAAAATGAATGTTAAAAATGAATGTTTATCTGTACGTACGCGTATAATCGATCTAGTCTAGATCGATCTGATTTATTTTGGTTATGATTTATTTGTGGAAGTCCAGGGAAGATTTTATAAGATAATAGTCGGAAAAACATTTTTATCTTCTCATACAAACTGAACGAGTGAAACGAAGTTCGCCTTTACAGCTAGTTTCCGTATAAAAAAACGTTGCCCGAGGTTAGATAAATGCCTGATTGGCGATAGGTTTGCCACCTATCACATTGTGGGAACTGGCCACTCGCGGTTGTCCTGATTGCACCTTTCCCTAATTCTTCGGGTATTCTGGCAGCTTTATACTTATTACGAATTGTGACCACTTTCCTACGTATCGTTACTTAGACTGTGATCCATCCGGATTCGCGTCACAGCCCTTACGTGTCGCAATAACATCTTCTCGTCATTGTCATGTTTTGGATTAGTGGGTAGGGTATCCGAAAAACTCACGCATAGTTTTAACACATGAGGTGCTCACGTTGATTATAGGCAATGTGTATTTCTTATCGTTCGAAAATTCCATACACACGTATCTTTACGGCAAGTCCCTTGAGAAGTTGTCGGAGAGTATCAAGTGCCAAGTGTCACGATTCTTCCAGACCTGCCTAGCTTCCATCACATTCATTGCTCTTGTCGTACCCTTTCGTACCATTCAAATTTGAATGACAATCGCAAGCACTGCCGCTTTTTGGTGTCTCTCCGCTAATGCTCTGCTTGCCTCGACGCTGAAAATTTCGTATCTGAACGTACAACGTATGGTACAACCGGAGCTCCCACTATTAACCGAAGGTGCTTATGACCCACAATGTTGGCAAATTTATCGCCAACTGAACGATTATCCAATCCCGGACAACGTTGTCTTTATTAGCAAATTGACAAGACACAGTTTGATTTAGCCGAGCCGGAAATAGAACTCAGGACTTCGTGTAGTCAACGCTAATACCACTAAATCACAGATACCATAATTTTTAAACTTAACCGTCGCGTATTATTAACATTTTTAATTTTTTAAAATAATAAATAATTATAAATGTTGTCGATAATTTTGTTAATACTTTCGGTTTTATTAAATGAAAATTGTTATAAATAATTTTTACACAGAATGTTGTTGCTTGCATGCGCACTGCTCGATATCTGGCGAACATTAAATTATCCTGTCACTAAATGACTATTTGTAGACGACAAAGGTCTTATAATGTTTTAGCTGGTTATGATTCATAGCACTATTTGCGTCTGATTTTAATTATGGCAATTATTCTGCTTTGGTTCAGTTGCGCCTCCAAAAGATTTTTCTGCGTTTTTTAATTAATTATTCACTAGAGCAAAGTTTAATGTTGGCATGCAGTTGAAGCTTGTGTACAGTTGGTGGTACTGAGTCATTCTTCCTGCCGCCGCAGCGAAGTGATAACAGCCATCCTGCCAATCATTTCCAAACAACTGTTAACAGTAAACATGATATTTTATTAAGTTTTACGTAATTAATTTCAACGCATTATTATGACACAAAAGTAAACATGTTTACTTTATTTTTTTATTAATAGATTATTAATGACACCCGCCATTTTTTGTTTTAAATAATGTTTGTTTCTCTTTCAGGTTTTATTTGCGTGAAAAGATTCCTGACGAGCCATGGATGGAAAATTTCTCAGTGGATCCGCAGCTCATAAAAGACTACTTCCAAAGGTTCCTATATCAACCCAAGGATCGGGAGTATCCAGACTTGTGTCAGCTACCAGAACTAAACGAGCAGACGTTGCTCGACAACCTAAGAGCCAGGTTTGCCGCTGGATACATATACACCTATGTTGGCTCAATCCTAATAGCACTCAATCCTTTTAAATTTTATCCAATTTACAATCCAAAATATGTGAAACTCTACCAGAATAAGAGGATAGGCTCAAGTCTGCCACCACACATATTCGCAGTAGCTGATGCCGCCTACCACTGCATGTTACGCGAAAGAACCAATCAGTGTATAGTTATTAGTGGAGAAAGTGGTTCAGGGAAGACGGAGAGCACAAATTTTCTTCTACATCATCTAACAGCGCTCAGTCAAAAAGGATCCCATGGCAGTGGCGTTGAACAAACAATTTTAAGTGCGGGACCAGTGCTGGAAGCTTTTGGAAATGCGAAAACAGCTCATAACAACAATTCCAGTCGTTTTGGAAAGTTCATACAAGTGAATTACAAGGAGAATGGTATGGTTCACGGTGCTGTTGTGCAAAAATACCTCCTGGAAAAGTCCAGGATATGTAGTCAAGGTCGTAATGAGAGGAACTATCATGTGTTTTATTATTTATTGGCCGGTGCGTCGGAGGCGGAAAGGGAACAGTTGTATTTGCTTAGTGTGGACAAATATAATTACCTGTCTAAGACGGGCTGTAGTGTAGTGCCTGGTGTTGATGAACAGTATGAATTTTCAAGACTGAAACAATCCATGGACTTGGTGGGGTTTACTCTGGACAAGCAAAGACGCTTGTTTGCTGTGCTATCAGCTGTGTTGCTTTTAGGTAAGTCTTTTAACAGTATTTTCTCCGTCTTGTGCCGTCCTAGTATCCTGTGTAGAATAAACCATCTGTCTCTCTGTTAGGCAGCTCGTAAGAGTTGCGCGAATATATGTTAAATGAGTTAAGACCAACAAAACCATTGGTGGCAGATGCTGTGTAACAATTTGCATTCCTTACCTATTCTTGTCGCTATGTTGACTGTCGTATTCAGGCCCAGAGGGTAGGAGCCGGTAGATGTTCATATAAGGTGTCAGGGAAATAGTACAGTGAGGCACCAACAACACCTTTGGTGTCTATAGGCCACAGTTGTCTTTTACCATCAGGAGACCAGTGTGCTATAAAAAAAGCATTTTTTATTAGACCTAAACTAAATGTTATTTGTTAGTATTGTGTTCAAGAGCACCTTAGTAAGAGCCTTAATAAAAGTATCTTCACGCCCATATCCCCAAAGTGGTAGGCAGAGGCTCAACCAGGGCACCCACGACTAGCCGAAGACTCTAAGTCCCACAATGTGATAGGTGGCAAGAATATCGCCAACCGGGTACATATCCAATCCCGAGCAATGTTTTTTTTTTATTAGAAAATTGGAAAATCCCAATTTTCTTTTTGTTGCCCGACCCGGGATCGAACCCGGGACCTTGTGTAGTCAGGTCCAACAACTGAACTGCTAGACCACAGAGGCGACATAAGCAGAGCAGAGGAGAGCCTTAATAAGCAGTTAAAACGACTATGCTGGTTAATGTTTCCGTGTTTGTATTCTGTGGGTGACCATTTCAATCAAAATTCAAAAATCAAACAAGCAGCTATTTATTTAAACTAAATCATGGCTTTCTTTAAAATAGGTGAATGTACATCTCAGTTATTCAAGCTGTTATATGTTTCTGTTTGTATCAAAATCGAAAATAACCAACAAAATAGTTTCAATCTTTAATTTTGTGTAAAATATTAAGTATTTTTTGAGCTTTTAACAATCAACAAGTACAAATTGCATGCAATCAAGACATATTGTAAGAACCTATAAATATTACAATTGAACTTACTAACTACAAGCATAAAGATATTAGTCAATGGAGAGGTCTACCATTCATCTTATAAGGTTCAAATAGATAATATACTTATTGAAGCTGTAATTTTTTACCAATATTTAACAATTATTAATTTTAAAACTATTTTGTCATGCAATAAAATGCAATGTTAACAAAAATTTGGGATGATCCTTAGATATATGCACCCATTAAGTCCTAACCATTAAACAAATTTGCATGATATTCCGTAGAAAAAAATATATTTTAGATACATGGAGAAAAATCATAGGATTGATAAAAGCTTTGAAAACACAGATATAGGCTAAACGATTAGCAAAACTTAGTAAAGACCACAGCAAACTAGAATAATGTTTTATTTTGGTTCATTGTTAATTGTTGCTTCATATTCTTATCTAAATACTTAAAACTACTAAACTTCATTAGAATAACTAGCACATTGAGATAAACCTATTTAAAACTCATATAACCCACTTTTAACCAACTCCAAAAAGGAGAGGGTTCTCCATTCAACTGTGTGCCCTTTTATGTATGTTTCTTATATATTTTGTTTAGAAAGATGGGTAATGATTCCAAGGTGGTCCTATATTCATTTTATCATGATCCGACTAGTGGTCTTTGAATTATACTTTATAATCCACTAGCGGCCCGGTACGTGCTCTGCTACGTATATGACCACATGAATGACATAACACTACAAAAGAAAAAAACAATTGAAAAAGTTTCAATTTGGCGGAAAATACCCATTAACAAAATGATACGCCATTTTTTGAATTTATTTGATACAAAAATTGTAATAAATAAAGAACCGCTCGACCGATTTTATGCAAACTTCACATAAACCATCCACTAAATAGTCCGAACAAAACCTAAACATTTAGTTTGGACAGGTAACGGGCTTACTTCTTGAGTTATAAAATTACAACGAAAAGTGGTATTGATTTTATAGAATATTTTTATATAATAGTCCAAACCTGTCAATGCTGGTGTTCCCAAAGGCTGTGTGATTTCTCCCACTTTGTTTCTTCTGCATATCAATGACATGTTGCAAATTAGTGACACTCATTGCTATGCAGACGATACTACTGGGGAAGCCTTATACTTTGGCCCTTAAAATTAATACAACAAAAGTAATTAATACAAAACTCCACGATAATTCGTTCAGTATTAAATTCCATTAGTTGATTTTATTTATGAGTTTTTTAAATCTAAGATATTTAAATTTACACTTTTTAATGTTTTAACATTCAATAATAATCTCAGTAATATTTGTCATATTTCGCTGAAGAAGCAATGAATCATTTAGTTAAAAGTCTACAGTAGATTAAGGGAAACTATTTATCAATTTTTATGGCTCACAGCCTCTTATCTTTTAATTTTCACAATTACACCTAAGCTGAGACAAAATAGTGAATCTTATCAGGAAGGTTATTAACCTCATTAGATTATCATTATGAACCTTTGAATATGAAGTTGTTTATCTCTGAAGTTTTTACCTGGTATACATAAGAAGACTAAAAATTCCGTTATATTTTCTCCCACTTAAAGTTGTAATAGTTTAGTAACATCTAAGATCAAAATAAGTAAATCTCTACTTATATTATAAATGTAAAAGTGTGTATCTGAGTGTTCCATTATAGCATCAGTTTTGGCATAGTAATATATTAGACCCTTGAAAATGATATAGGCTATTTTTTTACCGATATTTAATGGGTTTTTCCGGAGAGTTAGATAACTAATTTACAGGCTACAAGTAAAGCATATCTCTCAAGAAGAAATAGTCCTATTTATACTAGATCTCTGTTTGATATTGGAAAGCATATTGATTTATTTTAAAAGTAAATAAATAAAAATATAGTCTTCACATCCATATCTCTTAACAGTTAGACCGAGGTACCACCAGTTTACCCATGATTACCCAGAGGTACTATTACCAACCAGCCACTTATCCTATCCCAGGCATGTTTTTTTTTAAATTATGAACTAGCTGTCCTGGTGAACTTCGTCCACCTGTTCAGTTTGTATGTGAAAAATAAAGTATTGTTTTCCCATTTTCCCTGCAATTTTCCTGGTTTTTCTCTTCATAAGGACCTTCTTCTGACAATAACCAACACAATAAAAGAAGAATTATCCAAGTCGGTACAGTTGCGCGGAAGCTATGAGCATTTTAAGATGTGCTGCCCAGAAATAGGGCATAAGACCTTATGAAGTCAACTCTAATACTTGACCACTAGATTACAGGGGCCATTACTAATATATTAAGACTCATTTATGTTTTTCTAATAATATGTGTAATGTAATTTTTCTTACCATTGGGAAATCAATCTGCTTCTTTGTCTCTCAATCTTAAAAAAAATTAAGCTTATCTTTATAAGCCATCTTTACCATCTTTACACCGGAGTGATGCCTCGCTGGCCCATGATGCGAAAGAGAAAGCCGAACTTCTAGGCTCCCTCTTTGCTTCCAACTCGACTTTAGATGACCATGGAAACACGCCGCCGACCATCCCGCGGTGTGAAGTGTCTGTGCCAGAAATAAAGTTTCTGCAGAGTTCAGTGCGTAGAACACTTATTTCATTGGACGTCAACAAGTCGAGTGGGCCCGATGGTATCCCTCCGATTGTTCTCAAAGTGTGTGCTCCTGAGCTGGCACCGGTTTTAACGCGACTCTTCCGGCTCTCCTATTCATCAGGCATTGTACCGAATTCTTGGAAGACCGCTTTAGTACATCCGATCCCTAAAAAAGGTAACCGCTCGGATCCGTCCAATTACCTTCTTGTTTTCCAAAGTTATGGAATCCATAACAAACTGCCAGCTCTTAGGTACCTAGAGGAGCACCAGCTGTTAAATGATCGTCATTATGGTTTCCGTTGTGGTCGTTCCGCTGGTGATCTTTTAGTTTACTTAACACACCGATGGGCGCAAGCAGTCAAAAGCAAGGGAGAAGCATTGGCTGTCAGTTTGGACATAGCGAAAGCCTTCGATCGGTTGTGGCACTAGACGCTTCTATCGAAGGTTCCTTCTTACGGTCTTCCTACATGGATCACTAGTTTTTTGACGGGGCTTAACATCAAGGTCGTTGTCGACAGTGTGTGCTCGGAGTCCAAACCTGTCAATGCTGGTGTTCCCCAAGGCTGTGTGATTTCTCCTACTTTGTGTCTTCTGCATATCAATGACATGTTGCAATTTAGTGACACTCATTGCTATGCAGACAACACTACTGGGGAAGCCTTATACTTTGGCTGACATAATATATCGCGGGAAGATGTCATCGAGAGCCAGAACCAACTTGTGTCTAAAATTGACAGTCTTTTGTCTGAAATTTCGTTTTGGGGCCAGCAGAATTTGGTGCGATTTAACCCTAACAAGACACAAGTTTGCGCGTTTTCCGCTAAAAAGACTTCCTTTGTCGCATCTCCTCGATTTGAGAGCGTTTCCATTTCTGCCACAGCCTGCATTGGTATACTCGGCGTTGACATTTCGAGTAATGTTCAATTTAGTGGTCATCTGGAGGAGAAAGCTAAATAGCCTCTAAGAAACTTGGTGTGCTCAGTAAAGCGAGACAGTATTTCAAGCCGGCCCATCGCTTACAACTATATAAAGTGCAAATTCGGCCTCATATGGAGTACTGTTCTCAACTCTGGGCAGAGGCTCCACAGTACCAGCTGCTTCCGTTTGACCGCATTCAACGTAGAGCAATTCGAATTGTCAATGACCGGGCAATTACCAATCGGCTTGATTCCTTAGCGTTGCGTAGAGATGTTGGGTCCCTCAGTGTTCTCTACCGCATCTATTATGGGGAATGCTCTGAGGAGTTGTTTGGTTTAATTCCAGCCGCTGATTTCCACCTTCGGACATTGCGTCAGAGCTTAAGGTATCATGTCCATCATCTCGATGCGTGGCGGTCTACAACTGTGCGATTCCGATGAGATTTTTTACCCTGTATAACACCTTTGTGGAATCACTTACCGAGGGCGGTATTCCCAAACGATTATGACTTAGGAACCTTCAAGAAAAGAGCGTACTCATTCCTTAAAGGTCGGCAACGCATCTGTGATACTCCTGGTGTTGCGGATGTCCGTGGGCGGAGGTGATCACTTTCCATCAGGTGACCCACTTGCTCATTTGCCTCCTTTTCTATAAAAAAGAGCTACCTAAATTACTAGATTCTTACGCCTAAAAAGTAAGAAAAAAAGTATTACCATCTTAAACCCTCAGATATTTCTAGAAGTAGATTGAATAAAAATTCAATCATAAGGTCAACCAAAACTAAAGGCT